>SNQJ01S0023232.1:155785-177459 GCA_010110895.2 Picea sitchensis | reverse complement strand
TCTCAACATCCATCTGGTGGGCTCTTCAGCCCCATGGAGGTCCGAACTAGTCATCTCCCCATGTGTACCGGTCCAAATGGTACCTGTCCGTCGGGCATGGTCCTGCACATCAAAAGTTACACCCTCCATGGGCTCATCAGTCATAGGGATCATATCAATGTCAATCACATCTCATCATCAATATTATTAAACATATGCATAAAACCCTCAATACATCAGTCAATAGCTCAAAGACATTACAAAAACCTGCAATACAAGATTGGAGAAAAGGACAAGGCGTCCTATTGGGCTAKTKTCCACAAGAAAAAGGAAAGCTTCTAGAAAGATCTCATCCAAGCCATGTAAGTGAGGTGATGTGACTAGGGGATGTCCAAACATGTGGGTGCAGTGAGGGCCAATGATGCATAAGTGTTACCTGTGGGTGCCTTTGTAGAAGGTGAGTTGTACCTGTCATGGACGCATTTTTTCGAAGCCCATTCTGCCTTTATTCTTTTTATTTTTGTTTTATTCTTTTGTTCAAGAACTAACTAGGGGACATTGGCTTGGCATGGTGACCAGAGCTGACAACGCTACCCACAAGTACTTTCAAAGAGATGAGAAGGTTGGCTCGTGATGAGAGCCCATTTCCCTTGGCCATGCAACCAAAGGTCACTGCCCTGGCGTGGCAACCAGATGGTGGAAATGTCATACTGTTAGGTACCCATGGACCTAATAGGCTGGCTTGTGATGAGACCCCCTATCCTCTGACTAGGTCTTGTTTTGTTATTTTTCAGGTCCCACTTGTTTCTTGCTGAGAGGCTTTTTACTGCCTTCTCGTGGATCCCTGGGCGAAGCATCTCAAGGTTTTATTTCTAGGCTTTTGTCTTTTACCATCTGCTTTTACCTTTTGGGCCTTTAGCCCCTTCTTCCTACGAGATAAGGTGCAATCCTGCAAATAGGTCAACCCAATGCCCGGACAAGGGGAATGGGATAAATGAGCGAGAGATAAGATGAAACATTGGTGCTATGAGCGAGAGTTGACCTATTGGTGCTATGAAATAGGTCAACTCCACATCTGATTAAGAGGCTTTCACTTCGGCCACCAGTGACTGCTTTGAGCGGTAGTTAGCAGTGTTATGCCAAGGGCTCTTATGGAAGTCGCACCCCTTCTCGGTGTCTTTCTTTGTCTTTCCAGTGTCCTTCTTTACTTGCATCTTGGACTAGTTGTCCTGATACTGTCCATATTTGCTCTGTCCTTTGTTCTGTGGGTTTGTTCCGCCCTTTCCTAGCTTTTGTTGTGAGGGGTTCCTAGGCCCAAATAGTCATGTCTTTTGTTTGAGCTTTTGCTCGATTTTGAATACCTATCTGTAGGTCGCGCCCAAGGATGAGATGTCCAGAAATTCCATTTCAGTCTAAATGTATCTATGCAGAGCACCGCGATACTTGAGCACCAGATGTCACTCTGAATATTTGATACCCAACTTGGTGAACAAGGTATGTAAGATATTTGTGAAGTCTGGCACTGCTTGGTCTCTTTCTTGCCGCAATGTGGTCCATTTGGTATATAGGTCGTCATAACTTTCGACACGGTAGTATTGTTCTTTAATAACATCCCTGAAGGATTCCCAGGTGGCCGTGACTTAAAATAATGAGGGTTCCTTTGTTTCCTTTTGCTCACAGAACGTTTACCACCAATCTTTGACATGGGGAATGGCTTTGAGGAGTGCAAAAGTAATCTTTTCTCTATTCTAAAAGTTATGGACAGAAAAATACCCTTCTAGTAGATTTAACCACTTGTCTACAACATCTGCGTCTATTTGACCTTCAAATATAGGAATATCAAAGTTTATTTGTACCTTGAAGGGGGCGGCACCTCCGTTCGAAGAAGATGCGTCGCTTGTTGGTAGCTGTCGAAGGATTTGCGCGAAACTGTCCATCATCTCGTTCCTCTATTGCGTGAGGGCTTCCTCAATCAACAGTTTGAAAGGATCTACTGTTCCGTCATCTTTATTTTCTCCTGCCATGAGAGGTCGCTTGGGCATGCGAGAGCTTTTGTCCTCAATTGAAACAAACTCGAGACCCAAGTGTTTGTACTCTGACCTTGTTGGGGACATGCATTAAGACGACAAGGAGAAGACCACTCTGATACCACTGATCCGGGTTTTATGAGCAGAACGAAATGAATACAGATGATCCGGATTTTATGAGGAGAACGAAATGAATACATATTATTAACAGGTGCTTATCACAAAATAACAGAGATACAGTAAAACTGGTTTTCTATTCAATAAAGAAATAAGCTAGAAACTGTAAAATGTAGCGGAAACAAGCTTGATGGAATGGTGGCAACTTATCTCTGAGAAGAGATGTGACGGTTTCCCTCATTCGCAAGAAGATGATTACAATGAGGCTCTCTAGGCTTTTTTGCAATAAACAAGAGTTTCAAAAAACCCGAAACATCCAAAAACCTAACCCTAGGAGATGAAGCGCCAAAAGTGATGTGGGCCCCGTTTGGGTAAGTCAGTACATCAACTTCTCGGGGTCATAACTTTTGCATACCATCTCCGTTTTAGGCGTATGATAGTCCATTTCGGAGTTTCGTAGACCGGGAGGTGGAGTTGTCAAGAACTATCATGTCAAGAATGCCGAAATCGGGATGTGCGAAATCATGAAGAGATCTGGACCATCGAATCATCTAGAGTGTGGACCATTGATCCGACTCCATTTCGGAGCTTCAGATACCGGGAGTTGGAAGAGTCAAGTGACGAGACTCTTCATCACAAGAGTCTCGAAACGGCGAAATGCGAAATGTCGAAATCTCGAATCAAGCACAAGGAAGGCCCGTGAAGGGTCGAATTTAGGACAAGATCTGGACCGTTGGGTCCATAGGACACGTGATGACAGATCGCCATTTCACCGACTGCAAAGTCAAAGGAACGGGGTTCCCTAACCTCTCGAACTCGCAACAGGAATTCGCGACATGCAAAATCGCGAAAGGCTGAAATGCGAAATGCCGAAATGATTGGAGCTAGTGCAACCAAGCTCCATTTCAGAGCTTTAGATACTGGGACATGGAGCATCAAGAACTCATTGCCACAGGAATGCCGAAGTGCCGAAAAGGGAAATCGCGAAAGCACTATTTGGATAAGTGCTCAGTCACCTCTCGTAGTCACATGGTCGAAGAGCTGTAGATAAAAGCTTGAAGAGACAAGCTCCTTTTTCGGAGTTTTGGAGATCGCGACTTGGAGAGTCGAGATGCCACACAACAGGATTGCCAAAATGCTGAAATGCGAAACATGTTTTGGCACAGCCTATGGTCACAACTATTGGTCACATCGACGGAAGATGGAGGAAGGAGCTAGTGCAGAAAAGCTCCATTTCAGAGTTTTGGGGATCGGGACATGGACAGTAACAAAATCTTTACCACGGGTATCCCGAAATGCCGAAGTGCGATATGACGAAATGAACACAAGATTCAATGAAGTCAATTCAATGATGCAGATGAATTTGAATATGATCGGAGGGCTACTGTTGCACTTCACAATGTAACTGTTAGAAACAAATGATGGTTTCTGCTAGAGGATGATCTCGTCTATGACAGAGAAGATGAAGAGTCTCAACTGCCAGAGAAGATGAGGAATCTCGATATAACACCCACTGATGATGGATGCATGGGTGAAACCGCCAGAGAAGCTATAGAGTTACCATGATGATCAGGCAGAGCACTCACAATGAGCAGGAGATGCAGAACAGAGAGAGACAAGGTGGCACATAGGAGATGGGATAGCTGTGGAAGAGTGAAGTGGAGAAAACACCCCGATGTGGAGAGGATGCTAGAGGAAGAAGCATATTGCATGGACAAGGTGCACAAAGACTATAAAAATGATGAACAAAGAAGAAATGGTTGTTGTTGTTGGGTGTGATTGAGGTGTGAAGAAGGAGGTAGAGCGCAGTAGCAGAAATGTATAGAAGGGGAATGGTGCATTGAAGGGATATGGCACAGAGAGAATAAAAGCAAAAAGAACAGAAAGAGCAAGGAGTGTGCAGAAGACACTGATGCAGACATAGCAGCGCAGTGTAGTAGAATAGTGATGAGACTAGTAAGCCATTGAAGAACTTTATATGCTGTAATAAGTCATAATAGCAAAGATTTATATTTCAGGGTGGTAGGGAGGTGCTAGGGAGGACTGTTGTCCTCAGAGGTTAAAGTGGGTGCTTGAACAAAGGGAGTTGTAGCTTCCATCTGGGTGCAGCTAGAGAAACCAGGGTGGCAGGGTGGTGCAAGGAAGAACTATTGTTCTCTGTTATACAGGTTGGTTACTGTGTGACTGGAAGTTGGTGCTTCCATCCAATTGGTGCTGGAACACTTAGGGAGTTGGTGCTTCCTTCTAGTGGGTGCTAGAGAAACCAGGGAGTTGGTGCTTCCTTCTAGTTGGTGCTAGAGAATCCAGAGAGTTGGTGCTCTCAGCGAGTAGCATCTTGCAAAACAGAGGTTGTAGCCTCTTTATGAGTTGGTTCTCATATGTATGATAATGTAAAGAATGTACATATTACTTATCATATAAAGAAGAAGAGGTTTTTACCCTTTATGGGTTTCCTCAGGAAATATCTGTCTCTGTGTATCTCATATGTGTGAGTGATGTTGAATGGTCTATTGCTTACTTCCCTGCATTATTGTGATTGTCATTGAGTGATCTAGAAAGATTTTAAAATAAGTATAATTGTTTAAGCAAGGTTACAACTGATTCACCCCCCCCTCTGAATTGTCCAACATACTATCCATCTAGAATTCTTACCTTCAAATATTTTAAAATTCATACCATTATACATCAAAAACACTTGGGTCCATTACCCAAACCTTTGTGCTCTCGGACTTCTTCAAGGGTTGAAATCAATGACAACCAACCCAAATAATCAATAATCTCCGCATTTGGCATTGATAGAAAAACTATGATGCAATACTGAAGTAATATCACTCATGCTCCCCCTGTGACCATCGCTCCTCCTAGAACCATGCCTTTGTGCTCTTTTTCCAAGAATTTACCTTTGCATGTAATAAATCTCTCCCCCTTTGTCATCAATGGAAAATGTATCTTTCCATCCAAGGTTGCTCCCCTTGAATGAACTCTTCCTAAGACTGATATCCAAACCTCAACTGTCCTTTTTATGGTGCTTCCTCGTGTAAATCTAAGACATATAAGATAAGCATTCAAAAGCATTCATTTTGGAGTAGAAATTATTCCGAGTCTCTGGCAAATATACTCAAAGGCTTCTCGTGGAAGGGATTTTGTAAAGATGTCTGCCGCTTTTTCTTTTCTGTCCACATATTCAACTCTGATGTTCTTCTCTGCACCCTATCCCCGTAGAAAGTGATACTTGATTGGAATGTGCTTCATCTTCGAGCGCATCACCGAGTTCTTTTAGATACTGATGGTGCTTGTATTATCACAATAGATTGGAATGGGCTCATCATACTCAACCTGTATATCTGTCAGTGTTTGCTTCATCCATAGAGCCTATGTACAACATCATGCTGCTTCAATATACTCTGCTTCAGCTATATATCTGATGATTGTTTCTTGCTTAGCCAAGATACTAAACACTCACCCAAGTAGAAAGATTCTCCATTGGTGCTTCGTCGGTCATCAATGCAACTTGCCCAATCTGCATCTATGTAGGCAATAAGTGATAGATCCTTTCCTTTTGGATACCATAATCCAAACTCTTATGTTCCTTTGAGATATCTGAAAATCCTCTTCACTGCTAACACATGTGATTCCTTTGGTGCTGCTTGAAATCGTGCCACCTGTCCAACTTCCTGCATTACATCTGGTTTGGAAGCTGTCACATATAGAAAACTACCAATCATTTACCTGTATTGCTTCTGGTCTGTAGACTTTGAATCATCATCTTTGCTAACCTTGCAACTGGTTTGCATAGGAGTGGTAACTAGTTTGCAATCTTGCATTCCAAACCTCTTTAGCATTTCTTCGATATAATTAGTTTGATAAATAAAAATTCCTTGGTTGCTTTGACGTATATGAAGACCCAAAAAGAATGATAGTTCTCCAAGTAATGACATTTCAAATTCATTCTGCATATCCTTTGCAAATTTCTGGCTTAACCTTGATGTAGAGGTTGTTGTCTGCACTTCCTTTTCTAAACTCTCCCTGCTGTAAATATTTATCTAGTCTAGAGTACCATGATATGGGAGCTTGTTTTAGACCATACAATTCCTTCTTCAATTTGCACACGTAATCTGCATTCTCTGACAACTGAAATCCTTCTGGTTGTTCAATGTAGACTTCTTTTTCAAGTTCCATCTTCAGAAAAGGCTGATTAAATGTCCATTTGATACACTTTAATATTCTTGGACCATGCATAAGCTAAGATCCATCAGATTGCTTCCATTTTGACAACTGGAGAAAATGTCTCTTCAAAGTAGATTCTTTCAACCTGTGTGTATCCTTTACATACCAGTCTAGCTTTGTTCCTTATAACATGTCCATCTTCATTCAATTTATTTCTGAAAACCCACTTTGTGCCAATCAAATTCTTATTCTTTGGTCTTGGAACCAATTCCCAAGTGTCATTCTTCTCTATTTGATTCAATTCTTCATTCATGGCCTTATTCCAGAATTCATGTTTGTTGGCCTCTTCAAAACTGTTTGGTTCAATCGTAGATAAGAGTGCTAGGGGCATTTGCTTTGGTGAACAGATTCTTCTTCTAGTCTCAAGTATTTCATCGTTTTTTCTGATAATATGATCTGAAGGATGATTATTTTGTACTCATTTGCTAGGTATCTTTGGAGGCACTTTTTGAACTTTCTCTTATACTTCTGTCTGATCTTCTTCATCTTCTTCTTCTACTTCTTCTTCATATTTTGCTTCTTCTTCATAAATATGTTCCATTGATTCATTTTCTTCTTCTTTTAATTCTCATCCACCTGTCTCATCAATTGTTACATTGATGCTTTCCACAACTTTGTCCAACTTAAGATTGTAACACTTGTATGATTTCCTTGTACTTGATTAACCAACAAGTACTCCTTTGTCCACACGAGAGTCGAACTTTCCCATTCTTCCATCTTCTCTTTTGATGTAGCATTTGCTTCCAAATACTTTGAAGTGATTCACATTTGTTGGTCTTCCTTTCCATAACTCGTAGGGATTTTTGTCATTGTTGTTTCTGGGCAATACTCTGTTTTAAATGTAAACTGTTGTATGTACTGCATGTGTCCAAAAAATATCTTTCAATTTGGAATCCATTAGCATTGTTCGAGCCATTTCCTGTGTAATTATCATCCATTATGATAATATTCCTTTGTCTCTGAATCACTCTCTGAACCAATCTGTGAATCCATGCTCTTGTCCACTATCATTTATCTGTTCAAACCTGCTAAGTGTTCTTACGGATCCATCTTTGTCCATATTGTCCAAGACTCCGTTACACAAGTATCCATAATTTTGACTCATATTTAACTGTACTATCATGAAGTATTCACTACTTCCACTGATTAATCTATCATATTGTACTTCTGCTAACTGAATGTTTTGAATTTGTCTACTCAAATTCTACAAGCTGCTCGAAGGATGGTTCTCTGGTCTGTCTCAGCTACCGCATAGACTCCCCCTGTCTAATATTCTAATAAAAATTCCTGCTTTGATGTGTATTCATCATCATCTTCATTGGTAGATTCATCATCTCTCTGAGCTCTGACTTGTTTCTTTCTGTCTGTGGATTCATCTTTCACTACAATGCCTGAAAGTACAATCTCTTGAACTTGTTCCTTATTTACCTGTCCTTCTTTTCTTTCAGTTCTTTTCCAAACCTTTTTATATCCGACATCTTTCTTTTTCTCTGTAGAATTTTCTTCATCTCGTTTTATTGCCAATCTTGTGATCTCTGGGATCTAGTCTTTGTTCACCTGTTCTTCATGTTTTCTTATCCATACTTTGTTATCTCTGATATCAATGTTCTCTTTTATAGAAGCATCGATCATGCTTCTACAATCATTAGCTAGGTGTTCATAGTCACTAGCTAGGTGTTCATAGTTTTGACATTTGTAACATTCAATGTTACGTGGGGCCACATAGACATTTCTTGCTTGAACATTTCTTTTATAATCCCTGCAATATGAAACCTTATGTCCAAAATTAGTACAATGAAAACAATGACCATAAAAGAAATTTTCATACCTGGGAGTGAATGATCTTCTTTGTGGTGTAGTCCCTCTGAATTTCTTCCTTCACTGATCATGATCATTATTGAAGCTTCTTTGTGGCTTGAACATGGATGGTCTTCTTGAAGATTTATCTTCAATAGTTTTCTTAGATTCTGGTTGACCATGATTTCTTCCTTTGAGTACTTCTGCACAACTCTTTCTATTTTCTTCATTCTTATTTTCTAGCGACCTAGAGTGATTCTCTTCATTCTCTATAACTAATGTGGATGTTTCGATCTCTTCAAAGTCCTTGTTGAGCTTAATCATTTTACTTCTCAATGTGACAACTTCTTCTTCAAGCTTCTCAACCTCTTCTTCTTTCTTCATTATCTGAGACTTCATGTCTTCTTCTGTTATTTTCGCTTCTTCAAGCTGGATTTTTAATGTGATTATTTCTTCTTCAAGTCCTTTCTCTTCTTGACCAAACTCTGTCTCAAGTTGGTTTAGATCGTTAGTTCTTTCCCTAAGATGATATGTTAATATCTTCTCTCTCACTTTTACTTCTTCCTTCTGTGTTGCTATGTTGGCTTCCAAATACTGCTTTTGGTATTCAAGATTTTATTCGATCTTCCTCGCTTCTTCTAGATGAGTTCTTAAGTTCTCAATGACCTGTTGGGATTCTTAAAAAATGTGAACACTTTTGTTTTGTTTCATCAATTCTTTCTTGAGTGACTTGTTTTCTTCTCTTTCTTTTTTTAGTTAATTTAAAGCACTAATCAATTCTGCTTCATAATTGTCTTCTTTTTCAATTATTTTTTCCGTTTCATTTCCTTCATGGCATTCTATTTTAAGATGTCCATGTTTTTCAAAATTAAAGAAAAACAACATACCTCTGTTGATTATGCACTCTTCATCTTCTGAATCTATTTGACATGGTGAACATATTTCTTCTTGATCTGTACCTTCATCTTCTTTGGCATTTTATGAATTTGCGATGGGTGGAGAATATATGTCATGTAACTTATCCCAAAGTTCTTTGGTTGATGAACATTTACCAACATTTTCTCTTACCAGATTAGGTAATCCTTCCTAGATGAAATCCATTGCTATTTTGTTATTCTTATTCAATTCCTTATTGGTTGTAGTCTTTTCCCTTTTTGAACTATCATATCCTATAACGATTGATAGCCAAATATAATTCCCCTGTTCCTGTAAAAACAATTTCGTGCTAATGTTCCATATCTCATACTTTAACCCATTTTGACCATTAAACAATGGTACTCCATTCTCAGAATAATCCATGATCTCCTTCTAGTGGTTAAACTAATTTTTGAAGGAACCTGCTCTGATACCAATTGTTGGATTATTGAGAGGGGGGTGAATCAATAATAGAGAAATCTAATCCTTTTTAACCATTAAATCCAAGTGTTATATCAATGTAGCATTAACATCCAATAGTTTCAGAGTAAATATTCAATGAACAAATGAGAAATCATACACATACACAATACACACATGCTTTACGTGGAAACCCAAAGCGAGAGAAAACCACATAATGATTTTTCTTATATGTATTTAAGAATTACATTCATTGGAAGCACCAACTTCCTTTGTTTTCCAGCTGCAACTGGAAGGAGGCTCCAACCCCCTAGTTTATCAGGCTACAACCCGAGCGAAGCTCCAACTCCCCAATTCTCTGGCTACAACTAGAAGGAGGCTACAACCCCCTATGTTCTCCAGCTACAACCATAAGGTGGCTACAACCACATGGCATTGCCCTGTCCAATTGCTCTGTCATAGAAGTAGAACGATGGAACCACTGTCACACTATCATTGTGAGATATACTGCTGTAAACCTGTACTAATCAACCCTGCACCAAACAACCTGTAACAACTTGTACCAAACAACCTTTAATCAACCTGTACCATAAACAAGTGGATCAACTATGCACCAATTTGTACCTCAACCTGTAGCATCAACGAGTGCATCAACCATGCACCAAATATGTACCAATAATGCATCAAATACACATAAACTGTGACTCATCAAGATGTACCAACATCATCCATTATATACCTCATGTATGTTCCAACTGCCCATTCAGATGTATGCTAGTGGATGGATGTCCTTGGGAATTGTACCTAAGAAAAGTGGAACCAAGTAAAGCTTACCCCAAAACAGTGGCACTTGTGGGGGTGTGAGATGGTTGAGCCGGTGAGTCGACAATACTAGGAACTCCTCCTAGAATAAGAGGGAGATTTTGCAAGTGTCTGGAACGACGAGGATTCTATGGGTCCCCTATGGTGTCTGAATAACAAAGTGAATGTGTGCAACTGGTGATGAGAGGAATAAATGAACAAGCGGTTTGTATAATTTGGACCTTCACAAGATAATATAATTCACAATTGCATGTAATCAAATGAGCATCATACATAAATCAACTGTAAATAAGCATACATATAGGTAGGTGGATTTTGTCTGTGTGGGGGAACAAATAAAACAAATGCTTGTGTCCTAAAAGACGTATCATCCTTCCTCTCAAAATAGCATTGGACCTTCTAAGAGCACTTAATAGTGGGGTCTGAAGCCACCAAAAGAGGAACTAGTGAAGGATGAAATAATCAGTTACAATGAGGGGTAGAGGGTGCATATCTCGAAAGAGTTGGCGATATTTCCCAATAGCCACACAAAATCTGATAAAGGTGCAATTGCAACCCACAATTGCCACCTGGGTAGATGTCCTAAATTTGGTCACTAGGTACGTCGGTTAAAGTGCGACATTTATATTTTCGGCCTAAAAAATGGGTCACGGGTTGGATCCCTTCCAAGTGTTCGGTGACTCAAGGGGGGACGCACAGAACAATCGAACCTCGGCCTTCAACCCTTCATGGATATCTCCCTGCCTTATGGTGTAGGAACACTTGAATTGGAGAATTTTGAAAGTTCCCTAATTGTCAACTTCTAATGTTTAAAAATGTGAAAACCAGATAACGAGGGGTTATTTGGATGCCTACCCCTAAGATGCTACCTAAACTAAAAAATTTCTTTTAGCACCTCCTGTGGAGGAAAACTTCGTGAATTTTTAGAAAAAAATTAGGTATGGTGGGCTGAGAGATTGGGGGTGTGAACCAATCTCGTTTGAATTAAGTGGGTGTGGATAATTTCTCAAGAAATAGTGGGACGTTTCAAAATTCCTTTGGAGAAAACCTACTTCAACCTCCACAATTCAAGATGGAAATTATGTGAGTGAGGAGTGACTTTTGTGTGAGAAAGTGAAAGAGTGTGCCAAATTTTAATACGTTTAGGTGTGAATTTGCAACATGTGGACTTCCTGTGGTCCTTACAAATATTTGTTACCTAACTTACTAAGTGTCATTGGTACAACCTTGTGGAGTTTTAAAATCCCTAAAGAACTAGCATGTGGACATATGGGTCCTTACCAATCCTTTAAACTCCCTAATGTTGTTTACACTAAGAAATATTGAAAAACTATCATAGATTGCAAGCATATGGGCACGCGTGGGCCTGTTACTTTGATCTTTATACTTCCCTAGTGATGTAAAATAAGAAATAAATTTCAAGAAACTTATCCTAAGTTTACAACATGTTGGCATTTATGGGCCCTTACAACTTTAAGATGACTTTAAAAAGAAACTAAGAGGAGCCCTAGGGGGGCTTTGTCCTCTCCTAAAGATTTTTTCTTAAGGGAGATGAAATGTCCCTTTAACCACCTTTCTGATTCTCAAGATCGCTCTATGGTGCAAGAGAAGAGCATACTCAATGATCAAAGTTAATTTCTGGTCCCAATGCAAGTGTTTTTATATTTGATAGCAATAGTCTCAACTTAAATTTTACAAACCAAACAAGCCATCCATGTGGAAACTAAAGAGGAGAATATTTGGTTCTTTTTACCCCTTAAGTGTCTATGTTTAGCTAATCTTTCATATGGGAAAGGGGTCTAATTGGAGTGCATGGGAATTACAAATTGCATGAAAGAAAGAATCAGAAGGCTAGGGGCCCTCAAATCATCACAAAAACTCTTACAATTTTGAAAATCTGGAAATGTGCGCGGGTTACAATTTTGACAGGTGCACAGAGAAAAAAAGCCTGTGGGGTACACAGTGAGCTAAGTGCGTGTCTGTGTGTTGGAATATCTGCACACTTTATGATACGCGTTGGGGGATTTTTTTTTGTGTGAAATTCTCCTCCTCCAACTCAGAATTTTTCTTTTGACAGGTGAGGCTGGGCCGGTTTTGGTACCTGCAAGACAAATTGATTAAAAAGAAGTGCTCTCTAAGCCCAAATAGGGTGGAATTTAATACCTATTCCCCAGTATGGTTGCCAATCTGTTATGCCCGTTTTGTCACTTGGGTGAGCAAAACAATGGCACTTGCATGTCTAGTTGGGCTTGCTAGACAAGACAAAGTTCATGAGTGGGTTAAACAAGCGAAACATGTGTAATAAACAAATAAAAAAACTAAAACAACTAAGGAAATACAAACCAGAATGCATAAGAAACTTTTAGAACCATAAAGAATCAACCAATGACCAAGATTATGCCACAAATGGATAACTATATTAGTTGGAAAAACATTATAGAGAAAAAATGAGGACTTATGGGTCCCCTCTTCCTCCTTGTATTTGAGTTCCCTAATGTAGAGCTCTTCTTACAATGGAAGAAAAATGACAAATGATGAAGAAAATCAATGCTTATTCCCTCAAGAGGTGAGTGGAATGGCCTAATGCAATGATGCTTGAATACTCCAAGGAGAAAAGAGGATTCTCAAGGGAGAATTGAGGCAACATAACAATACTATGAAGATATTTGTTTCTTAGTGCACCCATGGCTTCCATTTATAGCATTCCTTCAAGGCAAAATTCAAATGGTTCTTAGTGTGAACAAGGGGCCTTTTAGGGCACCCTTTGGTCCTTGACCAACTCTCCATTCAGATTTCGCTCAGATATGGAGGTCAAATCAAGTTGGGAGCTGGTCCATAAATGGTTGGGGGGCCGAGAAGGACCATAAATGCGTCGTTCACATGAGTGCATGTCTTTTCTCATACACAATCGCGCATTTGGCGTATTGTGCACTCACACTTCCTTTAGTGAGTTTGCGCATGTCAATTTTTTCCCAATTTTATAGTTTTTTCCTTTTGAAATGCATTTTAGTGTTGCAGGTGAACTAATTATTGTTAGCATTGTTATATTTCTGTAACCATTTGCATGTAATGTTGCAGACGGAATTTCAGTGATAACAACCCACATCAAATCCATCATCCAAATTTGATTTGTAACTCTGTAATATACTTGGTGTATATGATCACATACCTGCAAACCTTCCTTAATGTTAACAACAAGGGACTAGCATTTTCATCAAACTTTACTTTAGTCTGACATGACTAATTTTGGATTATTTAACAACCCTAACTTGAAATAATCATAACTATGTACCTGTAATGAATAAAGATTTGAAAATATTACATAATGTTCTTCAGTGTCTTTTATGCAATTTCTCTAGGTTTCACTACTTGGAACCTCTCAAAAAATAAGTTATAGAAAAAATGGCATACCTTGTTGAATTCTGGCTTATTCTAGATGACGAATTTGTAGAGTGTTCCTCGTACGGAATATTTGTTGTATGGGTCTAAAAATGGTAAAATGAATACTACAGACTGTACTCTAACCAATACATTTGGTCTTACTGAATTTTGATTTGTTATGAAGAATTTATGATGTTTTTATCTGAAACACTTGTTTTAGACTAGTTTCAAGACTAGCCACAAACCCTAATTTCCACGAAGTGTAACTCCAAAAATACAACGACCCACAAGATGAAATTTTTATCACAACTACTTGGATATGTTTCCTCAAGGGGCTCCATATTTCACGGTCTGAATCATTCTAGAAAAAAAGTTATTGTGAAAATGGTGAGATGACTTGTAAATAACATACCTTAGAAAGCATCATCAAAAGAATTTATCCTCCCTTGAATTTTGACCTTCTTTACTTCACCTTCCCTCTGAAATTAGTCTTAGATATGGAAGATATGGAACTAGAAGCAGACATTGAAAAAATATTTCCTACAATAAAACACCAAGAGCATATTGCTCAACAAAATTCTTTACTGGAATTCATTGGGAATGAGACCTTTAGTGAAGAAGAATCCTTCACTTTTCAAAGCGTTGTTTTTTACAGAGAATCTAAAAAGATTATTGTAGAAATAATTGACCAGAAAAATAAAAAAGTAAAGGCTCGCTCAGAGGTCGACCTCAAGTATATGCGACCGTCCCAGATTTCCAAAATCCATAGGGCAACCAAGGACACACTTGACGATTCTATTGATGGTCTAGAGGTTGAGAATGCCAAATTAAAAGAGAAGATCAAAGAATTGGAGATTTCCTTGATGCCTCTTTCAATCCTGGCCAGTCCTTTGACAATGATTAAACCAACTACACCTGGTATCAAGTTAAAGGGATCTTCAAGTTTGCTCACAGCGGTCCGAAATTATGTTGAGAAAAACATTAAAAATAGAATGTCATTGATAATAGAGGCATGGGAGGTATAAAAAAATATTGTTTCTTTTGGTTCAAGGGGCACATGCATTTAATGAATATCTCCAAGCTGATTTTAAGAATGAAGAAGGATTTTACACTGATGGTGTTTTACCTTTTGGGAGAAAAGTCTCAAACATGACAGAATTGAAAAGGACAGAAGAATATCTACCTTCTCCAAGTCAGATCAAACAACTGAATTCCTATTGGAGAGAAAAGATCAAGAATTTGAGAAAAATTGTCCAAGCATGCAATGAAGCTATAGTGAAAAGAGAAGAATTATTCAGAAGGCTCATAGAGATAGATTTAGCAGGAAGCACTGATGAGGTGCAAGATCCTAAATTAATTTCCAATTCAATGTTTATGACAAGGAAACAATTTGATGAACAAGTGGAGATATTAAAGGGATTATTGACTGAGAAATTTAATGGCATAATTGAATATGGCGAAGAAGACATAGATAATTGGCTTATCGATTATTCTATGAAAAATCAAGATATTGAGGAGGCAATCCACAACCTTTCTCATGACCTAAGAGATTTAGAAGGCAAATTGTTTAATATCAAAATTAGGCATGAAATAAATGTTGCGCCAATGAGGAATTACATTGAAGATTGCCTTAAGAGGGCCAATGAACAATAGTTGAGACATTTCTTGTAATCGTCAATTAGAAAAATAAAAGGACAACAACAAGCAAGTAAAAAGTGAGAGATACCATCATAGTAAGTTTATGATGATCACATTTTGCTTTCCTTATTAGTTTTTCATCCAGTTACTCCGCTTCTTTGACTAGAAAGGTTTAACTGAAATATGATAACTTCTTGTTGTCTTGTTTCCAGGCCTTGTTACTTTGCCTTCATCCACCTTCTTCTCTCCACAATATGTTTCTTATTTATATTTACTTTTATGGTCCGTGAGAGACTTAATCCCAGTCCTCTAGACAAACACATTTTAATTTCAAAGTATTGTAATAGAGTTCATTATTTTTTCAAAAATCCCAAGAAAACTAAGTCGAGACCAATTTTGACGGCATTTTATAACTCTGAGTTTTGAGTATAAAATATTTGAGATTGGTCTATCATTTTATTCCTTTGAGCTCCACATGTGTCTACTTTATTAAAGTTCTCTTATGCATACATATCATCTTATTTTATTTTTTTGTGTGGTAAGAAATCTTTATTTTTGCTATGATGGATGTGAGGAAATTTTATTTATGTTTTCAAATGTGTGATGTATGGGGTTCCTGGTCATCTATCATGAATTCTCTTTAAAATAAAACATTTTATTTTCTACAACTTTTATCTTTCTTTGAATATAATAGTGGACTTTCTCAAAGTCCTATATCATTTTGGAAATATAGAATTCAAAGATTATCATAAAACAAAGAGGAGTACCACCTCTATAAAAATGCAGGAGGATTCGTATCCTCATGAGGTTGTCATTTCGGTCCTAACAGATTCAAGTGTCAACAGGCCCGATCCAGAGTGATTGTACCAAACGACAATGTTTTAGGGCAGAAGAAACAGGTGAAGAGGAGTCGAAGAATGACCCATGTGAAGAAGTAGGGAGTGAAAGGCCACGAACGTTGTTTATAATCTTTTCTTAGTGCGAAGTTCGAGATACCATAGGCACTCAATGGAAGTGTGCTTGTGTTAGACTGGGCTCATCGACAAAGATGTTGTGAACTCTTCTGGTTGTACCGATAGAATTTGTGAGAACCCCTCCGGTTGTACCGTAGAAGATGATGGGAAGTCCATTGATAGGGAGGTTAGCGTGTCAGAGGGAAATAAGGGAACATTGCGAGTGTATCGACTACGATGATGGCAAGTACACTGATGGTAAGACTTGCGTTTCATAGGACTTGTGAGGAAGTTCATCGGTTGATGACTTATGTATTATAGAGGTTTTGGGGAAGTCTACCGGTACACTGGTGGAGTTAATTGGAATGCGACCGATGTATTGATGGAGTTAAGAGCTACTCTGTTGATACACCCGACTTTGTACTTGAACAAAATATTGTTAAGTCTCTATCCTTCTCAATGTATATTGATGATGAAGAACGTAACTCCTTCGATATGCCAAAAACCCCAAATAAATGCGAGTGAAGGGGTTTCTCAAAGAAGGATGGGCAAACTTTTAATGAAGATCAAGAAGTTGAGGTAACTCAGATAGACTTGAAACAACAAAAAGGGAGTCCCATTTTCTTGGCTAAAATTGACTATATGAACAAGAACACAAGAAAAAGGGACATGTTGATGCCTGACAACACAACAATCAATAAGTCATAGGTGCAATATAGATAAACAAAAAAAAATAACTTTAGGGGCGTGCTCAAACCATCCAAATAAAAAAAAATTAACCAAAATAAACACATAAACACACATGAATCAACAAAGTTTAAAGTGCTTCTGAACTCAAAAGGGGATTTTCTAACTATTTAACCATGGAAAATTTGATTAAAAAAGATCATAATCAATAAAATCAAGTAGAGAAATCCAAACAAAACAAAACATACAAATGATTTACTAAAGCTAAATATGCAACCAAGGAAAACCAAATTTAAACTAAAAGTACTTTTTAACTGATTCAAACATTTTATATATATATATATATATATATATAATTTATATATATAATAATAATAATAAAAAACATTTAAAAAAAAATTCAAATCAGGTAAGTCATTACATTATGAAAAATATGATTATATGAAAATATGATGAAAAACATTTTCATCCCCATACACATTACAAAATTTACACAATAATATCCAAACAATTACGCTCCATTTTCAATAAATAATAAAAACAAAAACACAGTATATTAAAAAAAACACAAAATTTAATAAAAATGTTGTTAAAACACAATACAAGGATAAGACATGCTATGAACGACAAAACGATTTTAAACAATATAAGGATAAGACATACTAGAGAACAACAAAACTATTTTAAACAATACAAGGATCAGACACACTATTGAACGACAAAACTATTTTGAAATAATAAAGGTTATTTTTAACAAGAGCATAAATGACA
This sequence comes from Picea sitchensis, assembly GCA_010110895.2. Lineage (NCBI taxonomy): Eukaryota > Viridiplantae > Streptophyta > Pinopsida > Pinales > Pinaceae > Picea > Picea sitchensis. The sequence goes on along the minus strand of SNQJ01S0023232.1, from coordinate 159,725 downwards.
CAACACCAACTTTTAAGGATTGAATTATGTTTTGTATTGAGAATAGTGACGAGTATCTCCATTTATTAAAAGGTGAACATCTCTTTTGGTTGATTTAATAACCTTTAAGTAGTTGAAGGTGCCCCATTGCATATTGGCCACTTCTTATAAGGAATCAAATCTTATAATGCCTTGCCTTCATCCACTTGGTTTGTTTTTTTTATATTTATTTAACCAAGAAAATATCCAAGATTATAGGTTATTTTTTAATAAATGTTTTTGTTAATATATATGTAAATGATTTTTTAACAAATGTTTTTGTTAATATGTAAATGATATTATGTGTATTGTTAATTGGGTTTAGTTAGGGTGGTTGAGAGAAATGATTATTATCTTTCCACCGAATTTTAATTTTCGCAAGTGACATGTTGAGCTATTAACTAATATATCATTATAATGATTTCAAGTTTTGTTGTTGATTGGCCTTGTGCTCCAAAGATCCTATGATTTACCCTGGATATCATCCTCAAAATGAGGGGAATTACTATAAAGAATAAGGATAACAACACCCTATTGTACCAACTAACCAAGTCGATTAATAATTTTATTATACATAAATTTTACTACTAAAACTTTTGAAAATTTTTCAATAATATATTTTTAAAATTTCCATTTATCACGATATGGCAAATGTGTTATAATTAGCTATAAGGGTAAAATCATGAAGATGAGTAACACTTTTGCTTGTTTTATGACAAAAAAAACTGTATTTTCACAAGTTCTTCAACTTCCGGCATACAAAAGTATTTTTTTTATTTAGAATTTCACTTTATAGTAAAAACAAAACTTGTAAATAATTTTGTTATATTTCTAATGACTATTTTTCAATTTTTTTATTATCAAGATTTGATATGTCAATTTGACAATTGTTTAACAATATGTTCCTTAAACATGAAAGGAATGATAATGAGTTATTGTTTTCCACAACAATGTATCTATTATTAAACTTATTTTTTTAAGAAATGAAATATAATGCAACAATCTACATAGACTCTATTTTATTATGACTATAATTTTGAATCTAACTGATGAATATTATAATTTCTATAATTTTTTGAAGTTGACCAAGATGAAAACGTTGCAGATTTTAAACACGGGTTTTTCTACACCTTGTATCTATCTTAATTTTTACTTAAAAGTAAAATAAAAAAATACCCTTTTGAAGAGAACAGTTTAACAATTATGAATATAAGTTTTCCATAATTTTCCGTTGTGTATTTTTAGAGATATGGATTTTTCATTTCATCGAATCATAATCTCACCTAAATATATTATGCAGTGATTTTTTTATAAAAATAAATAAAATTAGATAAAAACAATGAAAATGAAAACAAATTATACCCAATGAAAGTAGATTCAATTTTAAAAATGTTGGTATCAATTCTCAAACTAAATTATGAGTATTTGTGGGAGTCTTCTACCTCCAAACATGAAGTAAGATGGAGGAATTTGTAGTTTCCTGCAAGCAGTCCCATTTTCAAGTTTTCGTGAGGAAATATTCTTTCGGTTGAAACCTAGTTTTTAACGAAATCCGTTAAAATAAACGTTTCAGCCGAAAAAGAGATCTTTCAGCAGAAAATATGCTTTTCAGCCGAAAAGTCTTTCAACCGAAATATGCTTACCATGGGAAATTAATTCATCCAAAAAACATTGTACACGAATTTCGAGGGCACCGTTAAATTTGACATGAAAATTTTCAGCCAAAAGAAATTTCGGCTGAAAGCAACATTTGTTCGACCGAAAAATTGCCGCTAGAAATTTTGGAGACCCGATTGTCATGAAAGTGTTACCCAGATTCATGATTTTACCCATAATTAAAACAAAATGTTTAATAATAAATTCCATCCATCCAAGACCATACATAATTATCTTTAATACTAAAATTAAAAACCATGTTTATCACCGTGCCCAATGTCAAATCCACTCATATAACCATACACATCCCAATACATATAACATCAATTACTTTATTATAAAATGCCTATTATTATACCTGCCACGTCATGGTATATAACAATTGATATGTTGACGACATATTAACCCATCCATTGACCAAAAATTTAAGAGGTTTTCCAAAAGTAATGCATTACAAATAGTTTTTTTTTTTTTTTTTTTAATTATTTGAAAATATTTTGCGGTAATCTGACTGGTTATGAAAATGAACCCCTTATTGTTGAAGGGGCGACGAGTCATAAATGCAAATGTGTAAGTTCATAAATGCAAATATTAGCAGATTTGGGTGGATGAGTTATTGGGCGAAGAGAGAAAACTAACAGATAAGTGTCGGTCTGTTGTTTTTAATGTATTTAATTCTGTCGGCAATTAATAGCCGGGAGCGACGCGGTCTTAAAATTTCTATTTTAATATTACAAGGTTGTGCACAAAACTTTTAATAATAAACAATAAATTGTAAACAAAAACTGTGATGAATTAGTCGCGATGAAGAGACAAAAAGGGCGGGTTTACAGAAACCCTCCTAAGTTGGGACACACTTTGGCCCTGTCTGCATTCAGTTAGATTTCCCACAAGTTTTTTCAATGGCAACGGACTCGATCTCACCACCTCCCAGAGTTCAACGACGTGTTCAAGTAATGCCCTACATTTTTCCTTTGTCATAGAAACAATATTTCTTCAATTCATTTATTCAACAAAAAAGGACATATATTTGGTTTATTCAATGAAAAATTGCACCAGATGCTTGGATTGATCTAACAAGCCTACCTCAGGTGTTGCTCGACTAAAACAGACAACAAAAACTACATGTAAGCATAAGACAAATTTATTAAGACAAGTATGTCAATAAGCCAATCTTGTTTACTTAACATCTCACTCATATCACATAAAAAATTACTTGAGTTATTTCTTTCCATAAATATAACCATTAGGATATAACCATCAAACTAGAAAACATGTTGTTCATGTTCTTGTATGGTCCCTTGGAAGTAAGAACAAGTCAAGTAGAAAACATGTTGGAAGTAAGAACAAGTCAAGTAGAAAACATGTTGTTCATGTTCTTGTATGGTCCCTTGGAAGTAAGAACAAGTCAAGTAGAAAACATGTTGTTCATGTTCTTGTGTGGTCCCTTGGAAGTAAGAACAAATCAACTTGATACCTTAATTAATTAAAGCATTATTATTGTCATAAGCATTATGATGTTGTAGTTATTGTACAAAATTAGATTACTGGAGGAGAATCTTAAGATTCTCGATTTAGTTTATAATGAAATTAAAAAATTATTAAGAAAAGGTATGTATAAAGTTGGGTAGAATTGGTTTATATATACTATATTATTATAATTTATAATGAAATTAAAAAAATATTAAGAAAAGGTATGTATAAAGTTTGGTAGAATTGGTTTATATATACTATATTATTACAGTTTATAATGAAATTAAAAAATTATTAAGAAAAGGTATGTATAAAGTTTGGTAGAATTGGTTTATATATACTATATTATTAAGAGAAAGTGCATCAAGTTAGGTAGAATTTTTTTTTAATATAATTATTTATTTTAATTTTAAAATTTATATTTAATATAGAAAAGGAGATTTGAAATTTTATATCTCTAATTTATTTTTAAAATTGAAATAATTAAATTTTATTGAGAATAATAAAGTTAAATATTTTAAAATATAATTTAATTTTTAATTTTATTAATATAAATAATAGAAAAAATAATTAAATTTTATTGAAAATTAATAATGTTAAATATTTTAAAATATAATTTATTTTTTAATTATACTAATGCAAATAATAAAAGTCATGTGATAAATTTAGTACATAAAACAATACGATAGATTAATATACATAGAATATGGATATGAAGATTAGTTCTAAAAAATAAATATAGTATAATGAGTTTCACAATAACATATTTATGTTAGGAAAATAATTGTCAAAT
>SNQJ01S0023232.1:127366-146100 GCA_010110895.2 Picea sitchensis | reverse complement strand
CCTCCATATGCATATATGACCTGTGATTGACTTGTATTGGTAAGATTTCCTTACTTTAAAACATCATCTCATTTTTTGTCAACCATATTTCCCATGCCACAATACAAGGCCCTGTGACTAATTTAAGATTAACCACTATTCTATCCTTATGCAACCTTCAAAGCATTATACAACATAATTCCTTTGCCACATGCCATTTCCTTTTATTAGTTTCATAGTCTCTCCCCATATTTTCATATTTCTTTAGTAAAAGGACAAAATGCACGCGCGCGCGCGCACACACACACGCACACACACACACGAGTTAGAATATAAGGAAAAATACATAAAAGTATCACACCTATCAAGAGACAATGACACATGTCCTGTTGACTCACCTATAAAATTTAGGGGTTGGACAATTTTCTCTATGTCATTATGGACGATTTCATCTCCAAAACCGCTAAAAAAATGTTTAAAATGGGAAAAAACGTTCAATATGAACATAGAATTTTAGTAATGATTAACCCTTTTTATTTAAGTGTCATGCTTAATCTACTTTAACAATGAATCAAACTTGGAAATGGGAGGTAAGATATTAAATGCACTCTACTTAATTCTTTATCAAACTTAATGAAAAAACAAACAATAACCATTAATATTTATTATTCGATTTGAATGGTGGTCAAGCAAATGGGAAGGGAAACTTAAGGTTAATTTTCCTTCTAGGTGGATGAAAACTCTTAACTTAGTTTGAATCTAAACTAATCTAATCTAAAATATGGAAACTAATTGCACTTAGAAAAGAAAATAAACATGTAGTAAGGAAGTTAAAACCTCCGTATGTTCTCAAAGTTGTCAAACTTTCGTTGTGAAAAGAAGCAAGGATAATCCTATCTCGAATATATCTAAAGAAATGAGGAAAATAAGAAAACCACACAAACACAAAACATATGTTCTCTCAAACACAAAAATGCATATGAACCATGTTCCCTTGGTAGTGAGGGCTACCTCCTCTCTCATAAGTTGTGCTAAAGTTTCCTTTGAGGTGGGGATGAAGGTTGCCTGAAGTGTGAAGGGATGGAACCAAGACACCACAAGATGCAACCAACCAATATAATGTAGGGATATCCAAACCAACAAGGAGGAGACACAAGTAGTAGATAGACCTTTGGGAAACAAAAGTTTGATGGATATAGAAGATCCAATTTAGCTCGAGAACATCATAGATGACATAATATTGCAAATTCATAAGTGAGTGTTTATTCTAGTAGAGTTTGAGCATGAGATCTAAAGACCATGAACAATGAGCGAGGGAGCACCATATATAGATTTTGGAATGCTTGAATGTTGTGGCTAGTTATGGTGCATAAGGAGGAAGTCACGGTCTTTTTGTAATGGTTGAACTGCAAGTGTTTATTGTTTGATCTATAATGATTTGAGGCAAACCATATATTTAACCAAGAAAAATGGTTTTCTATCTTTAGCTATAAGCAAGCAATGAATCATGAGTGTGGTATACACAAAAAATAAACAACTTAGGACATGTTCTCAAACCATCCAAATAAAATAGGAAATTAACCAAAGTAAACACATAAGTAAGCATGACCCAACAAATTTGGGGTGCTTCTCAGGAGATTCTCTAACTAACCAACCATGGTAAATCCAAAACAAAAGGCCATAATCAATTAATCAATTTGAAAGACCCAAACAAAGTAGGTAAATGATTTAGTAAAACAAAATATGCAATCAAAGAAAAGAAAATGAACAATTTCACATCATTTCAAAATAAAGATAATATGATATCACCCATACCCATTACAAAATTTACATAATAATATCCAAACACAAAATGCAAATTCCCTAAATTACATTTTCAATAACTAATAAAAACAAAAAAACATAACCTATTAAAAAAGCAACAAAATTTAAATTTAAAAATAAATTACATTTTCAATAACTAATAAAAACAAAAAACATAACCTATTAAAAAAACAACAAAATTTAAATTCGAAAACAAAAAACATGCCATATTAAAAAAACAATAAAATTTAAATTTCATAAAAATTAACTTATAAAAACACATACTATTAAACAACAAAACTATTTTTAAATAATAAAAATTATTTTAAATCACCAATTATTTTTAACAAAAAAAGATAAATAACACAATACCAACACAAGTTTTTCTCCCCAAACTTTTTTAAACAATGAAGTTTATCTTTAAGTCACCAATTATTTTTAATAAGAAAATAAATAACACAACACCAACAAAAAATTGTTTCCTAAAATTTTCTCCCAAAACTTTTTTAAACAATAAAGTTTATCTTTAAGTCACCAAGTATTTAAAAATAAATAAATAACACAACACCAACAAAAATTTGTTTCCCAAATTAAAAATAAATAACACAACACCAACAAAAATTTGTTTCCCAAATTAAAAATAAATAACACAACACCAACAAAAATTGGTTTCCTAAAATTTTCAAATGAAGTTTATCCATAAGTCACCAAATATTTTTAACAAAAAAATAAATAACACAACACCAACAAAAATTTGTCTCCCAAATAATTAGTGTGGGGTTGTGTAACCAAAAGATAAATAACACACCACCAACAAAAAAAATTGTCTCCCAAATAATTAGTGTGGGGTTGTATAAATAAGGAGTCTAAGTTCAATGATTGAATTATGTTTTGTAATGAGAAAAGTGAGGACTATCCCCATTCATTAAAAGGTGAGCATTATTTATTTAATAATTCTTTAGGTTGATTTAATAACCTATATGTGGTTGAACGTCCCCTTGCAAGTAGCATAATGCCTTACCTTTAGAAGGAGTCAAATCTTATTAAGAATATTATAATGCCTCGCCTTTATGAAATATAGTATAAAAAATAATAAGATAAGTCTATATACATAAAATATAAAACACGGTCATGGAAATTAGCTTTAAAAATAATATTATAATAAATCGTATAAAGAGAATAACTCTCAAAAAAAAGTCCGCATAGTATCATGTGCAATACTTACCGTGGAGTTATTGCAATGTAATTTTTTAAAGTTACTTTGTGTTTTGCAAAATGTTGTGAGATATTATAAATCTTAATCTGTTTTATTATGTTTGTGTTACATTTCTTACATATTTACAATGAAATAGATTGTGTCATAGAAGTGATGGTCACATATTATTTATTAAATAATAATGAAATATTTTTTTGGTATGTTTTTAGGTGTTTTTCTCTAATTTTTGGTGAATTTGTTGTTTCCACCAATTCTTTGTAAAACAATGATTACAATGCAGACTTTTGAGCAATAACATTTTCGATTGATCCACCAATCATTTAATAGATAAATCATTTTAAAATGATATGAAAATAAAAAAATTTATTTGCGAAGGGGATCTCATTTTGGTATTTGGCTTGGTCATGACCTTAAAAATAGATTATATATATACACACATATTCTTGTTCATTGTCTATATATATTCACTATATATGATGATGATGATGATAATGATGATTAACGTCCACTAAGACCGAATTGGTCTATGGGACCTTAAGAGGGTAAGTGATAACTTGTGATTCTTTAGAATTTTGTTTATGTGTTCGAAAAGCATTAAGAGAAGCTTTCCAAGATCACCATACTTTTTTTGAGTTAAGAGGTTAGGAAGGTTGGTAGTGTGATAAATATTTTGAAAATGAGATCTAATATGGATATAGGCTGAGCAATCTAAGAGAAAGTCCTTTTCATCTTCAACATTCTTAGTGTAAATGTGTTGAACCTGCACAGAATAGATCTAGCTAGAAAATACTACACACATTTGTAGAGAGAAATTAAGAAAGAAGAAGCAAGATAGAAAGAATGGAAGAATTCTCATTAACCGTATACTCCACACTCAAAGAGTGAATAATTTACAATATATATAGGATAAATGAGTAACTAATGAGCCATAGTGGTGGTCTAGATTGATCTGGACACACACCAACAGTTACATGAGTAAATTGCCACTTAGTCTAGTCTCTCAAGCATTTACGGGAGTGAATTGCCACCTAGCTGAGTTGACTAGTCAATTAGTCTTCAGTTAACTGACTGAACAAAGAGTAGTGAGTTGGTGATGATCCCAATGTTGCATGGTGACAAAACCAATGCAACATCTAAACTCAACTCAACTAGTCAAACTGAAGTGTCAACTGAAAGAGAATATTCTCCAGGTGGTATATTCTCCCCTAAAATATAGGAGACTGGATAATGACTAATTATGACTAATAAACAAGGAATAACCTTAGGAAAAATAAATCTTAGGTGTGTGTGAAGCAACTCCAACACTTAGTGTCACAAAGATGACACACTCTTTCATCCCATGTCATTTTAGGAATTGACCAACGCCCAGTTTAACTATGGAGCTCGTGAGAATTTGTTCTTATCTTAGCACTGCTTATTTTTTTCTTTACACTTGGAAAAACAAAGAGATAATTTTGATCTTCTAGATTAGGGTTGATTACATCTTTATAATACCTTAATTTTCTTTTTTCCTCTAACTCTTTATCACACCACATTTTCTCCTTAAATTTCGATTTGACGTTTTTTTAATAGTATCTTTATTCTGCAAAATGATTTCTTCCATGATTCCCCAATAGTTTAACCAAGACCGGGCGTCTTTATGCCATCCTCACTTGAGTCAATGGTGGTTATGACTTGATTTTGAAGCAATTTTAGGTAGCCTCTTGTCTTCCATGTTGTTTAACTTGTTCTTATACATTAGGTATCTAGTCATAGTCATGCTCTTAATGGGGGGGAGACTTGTTTCTAAGAGGAGGATGGGATAGGGCATATTTCTTTTAATTTTGAGATTATAGTTTATAAAATTCTTTTGTATTTGCTCTATCTTTCTCCAGTATTCACGAGAGATACTACAACCCCGGACTTCACATCCATAAAGAATAACTTGTGTAACAAGAGTCTCAAAGAGGAGTTTCTTCTTATCCCAACTCTAAACACCAACTGATTTGCAATTGTTTTCAAGCCCATAATAAGCTTTCCATCCCCCAATAATCCTTTTCTTAATGCTATAATTCCAGTTGAGCTTGTGGTGAAAATCAATTCCTAGATATTTGTATGAAGTCACTTCCTCCAAGTTGTTGTTTTCATATACAAAGGTATCATAAGGGATCTTATTGGATTTAATAATCACGACCTTAGTCTTATCAGTACTAACAGTCATACCCATATTGGAGCAAAAATCCTTTAGGATTCTTAGCTGGTTTTCAAGATCATGGGGACTCCTTGCCATAAGAACGATATCATCGACATAAAGAAGAAGATTTATGACTATACCTGTGAAAGTAGGGTCGACGCAACCTTCTTTTTCCAATCATTTTTCTAACTTGTCAATGTATATGCCAAAAATGGTAGGGGACTAGGGACAACCTTGTTTGACTCCGATATTGCCGTTAATCTCTTTTGACCAGCCCTCAGTGTTTTTAAACTTAGCAATAATTTTCTCATACATCCTTATTGTAGCATCCCTCAACTCGAGAGGCACTTTTATCTCTTCCAACCTATTCCAAAGGTTTTTCCTAGGAACCATGTCAAAAGATTTTCTAAAGTCAACAAAACAACAAAAAAGATTGGTTTTAGTATTGCGGAAATCCTCTACAATGATCCTAAAGGTAACAAGATGGTCCACAGTTGAATGATATCTTGTAAACTCAGCTTGGCCTTTAGCTCTTTTACCGTGACTTTCTAGCCAAAGGCTAATCTTCTTTTCCAAAATAATTCCATAAAGCTTGCCTAAAATCAGGCTAATCATAATGGTCCTATAATTAGAGGGAATGTGTCTATCCCCATTTTTAAAAATAGGAACAATGAGGCTTTGCATCCAGGGTTTAGGGAAGCCCTGCTTGATTGCTAAATTGAAGAGCTTGTGTATGTGAGGGATAAGGCTTGGCCCTCTGATTTTAAATTTTTTAGCTTTGTAGCCTTCAATGTCCTTAGCTTTCCCATTTACAAGCCGCTTAACCCCAAACTCTATGTCATCTAAAGAAAAAAATTCTTCCTTTGTAGGGACAATAGAAATGGTGTCCATGGCATTAGGGAACTCGTAAAGACTTTTAAGGTAAAAATTCTAGTCCCTTAAGGGAATCCTATTATTTTCTTTAGTATTGGATTTTAGAATTTGGCTCCAGAACTTCTTAGGATCCAACTTGTATAGTTGTGAAAGTTGCTCTTGCCGTTTATTGATATAGTATCGTTTTTTCCTTTTAATGAGGGATTTGTTTGTATTGATATTATCGAGTTTTAAGGACTCATTAGAAGCATCCCTAATGTATTTCCTAGCAATTTTACATTATTTATCATACCAAGGGTTGGTCGTTCTATTATGCTTTTTATAGAACACCTCGAAAGAGAGCTTGTTAATAGAAGTAGAAAGGGCAGCTGTAAAATTATGATAGAGTTCTTCAATGTTGTCCTTATAAGTTAGGATGTTTAATTTACTATTTAAATCCTTTAATAAAATGTCAACTTTACTTTTGTCAAAGTGCAAATTCCTTTGATTATCAAAATTCTCTTCAATGGTGCTCCGATGTATGGAAAATTTTAGACTTAGGGTTAACGGTTTATGATCAGAGTCAGGCTCATGGTCATTTACAAGGTCAAAAGTTGCTATTTTGTTGGAAATAGGGATATCATATATCACATAATCTACAACACTGCTACCTATCCAATGAATACAAGTCATCTAGTTGGAGTTTGACCACTTCATTACTCCATTGCAAATTATTAGGTCTTGAGAGCTGTAGAGCTTGACCAAATTAGTACCAAACAAATTTTCAAGTAGGTCTTCAAAGCTTCTTTTGTAGCTATTATATAAAACAAGGTCCTCATCTAGCCATAAAGGATTATGGTTGGAGTCATTACTTAAAAGAGTAGCTGTTTAGTTGCAGACCTATCATTAAAGTCTCCTAGCAGGAGGATATTACCTTCATTTTCCAAATTATAAATATCTTGTTCTAAATTATTATAGGGGCAATTTTTATCTAGATTATTTTTCTTATAAAAAGTAGAATTAATAGGTGCAAAATAACAAATTGTTATATACATCTTCTTAGCATTGCTGTCTGAAATTTATATCCAAATGTATTGATCTAGGTGGATATCGGTGGCCACCTACCTTGCATGTTAGTGATCTAGGTGGATATCGGTGGCCACCCACCTTTTCCGACTGGCTCAAAACAATTTTCTGGCAATTTTGGCAATTAACTATTTTTAGCAGGTTTTAACTTCCGGGGCCATTTTGAGGGCCTAAATGAAGGTTTTTAGAGATCGAGGTTCTCAATGATAGCTAAAGTCATGATTGGGCCCCCAAAATGAATCTCCTCGATGATACCTTTCCAACGAGCTATCATACGCCTAAAACAAAGATCGTATGCAAAAGTTACGACCCCGAGAAGTTGATGTACTAACTTACCCAAACAGGGCCCACATGACTTTTGGCACTTCATCTCCTAGGGTTAGGTTTTTAGCATTCCTGTTTATTGTAAAAAGGCCTTAAGAGCCTCATTGTAAGCATCTTCTTGCGAATGTGAGTAGCCATCACATCTCTTCTCAGAGATAAGTTGCCACCATTCTATTGAGTCTTTCGCTCTGTATTTTACAGTTTCCTGTACATTTATTTCATTAATAGAAACTGTGTATTACTGTATATCTGTGTTTATGGTTGCATCTCTGATATATTTTTGTTGTATTATTGAATATCTGCGATATCTCTGTGCATTTCTTTATTATATCTCCGATCTCATTTCATGCCAAAAATAATCTGGATCAGTGGTATTAGAGTAGGCTGCTCTTGATCGTTTTTTTCAGTGCATGTCCTCGACGAGGTCCGTGTATAACAAGTTGGGTCTCGAGCTTGTCTCTCTTGAAGACAACCACCCTCACACACCCAAGAAACCCTCAATGGTGGAAGGAAAGAAAAACGACGGAGCAGACGATACTATCAATCTTTTGCTTGAGCAAGCTCTCACGCGACAGAGGGACGATATGATGGTGAATTTTTCCCACATCCTTCAACGCCTACCGATAACAACATGTGCATATTCATCAAGCAACCACTTTGGAGACACCTCGCCTTTCAAGGTACAAGTTAATTTTGATATTCCTATATTTGAAGGATGGATAGATGCAGAAGCCTTAGAAAAATGGTTAACTCTGCTAGAAGGTTATTTCTCTATTCACAATTTTTCCAACAAAGAAAAGATCACCTTCGCACTCCTTAAAGCTCCCCCTCATGTCAAACATTGGTGGAAAACTTACTGGGAGAAAAGTTCCACAGAAGAGTCTGGAATATATGGGGTCGAGCCCACTTGGGATTTTTTTGTGGATGCGGTAAAGGAACAGTATTACCCTGTTGGCAACTATGAGGACCAGAACATGAGATGGACCACAATGTGGCAAGAGAAGGGCCAAGTAGTTCCAGAGTTCACCAATACCTTCCATACCTTGTGCACCAAGTTGGGTATCAAAGACTCCGAATGACATTTGGTTCTGAAATACCGTGGGGCTCTACACAGATACATCCAGACTGAAATGGATTTTTTAGACATCTCATCACTTGGTGATACTTATTGATATGCTGCTAAAATTGAGTAGAAATTTAAGCATCAGAACAAACAGGAGTCCGAGTCTGCAAATCCACAACAACAAAAGTATGACAAATATGGCCCTAACAAACAGTCTCCCAAACACTAGTCCAAGACACAGGAAAATAAGGGTCACAGGAAGACAAAGGACACCGAAAAATGGTGCGAGTTCCACAAAATCCCCTGGGACAACACCAATGAATGTCGATCAAAACAGTCATTGGTGGCCGAGATCAAAGACAAAGAGCCAAACCCTGATTCAGAATCTGATTCTGAAAATAATGGTAAAGGACAGATCATTGACGCAGACCCCACTGCTATTGTTGCGACTGCAACAATTTAACCAGAAAAACCAACAGATCCCGAAGAGGGGGAGCACCTATTTCATTCACAAATGTGGGTGAAGGGGACCTCGCTACATTTTATTGTTGATAGCGGAAGCCAGAATAACCTCATCTCAGCAGAGGTCGTCAAATAGTTGGGATTGTCGACAACACCACACCCACAACCATACAACATCGGGTGGCTTCGCCAAGGACAAGATCTCCGTGTCAGCCAGAAATGTTGATTGTAATATGACATCTAGCCCTTCAAGGATGAGGTATTATGTGATGTTGCCCCACTGGATGTCTGTGATGTTCTCTTGGGCCAACCATATATGTGGAAGCGCCATGCTGTTTATGAGTCTCGACCCCACAGTGTCATTGTTTCTCTGGGGGGTCATCTCTATAGAATACCAGAGGTAGTTCCAACTATTGTTCCACCTAAAAAGTGTCGCAAGGTAGTATCTCATACTGCAAAATTCAGCTTCTTCACAATCTGTTCAGAAGGGAAACGAAATGACACTGCAACCACTACAGCCTCGCCCCTTGCACCTTCTATCCAACAGAAGCAGGTTGAAAAGGTTGCAGCAAAGCGCAAAGATTCCTTCTACACACCTTCCTCTCATGTAGATTGACTTGTTGAACAACCTCATCTTCAACAAGTTCATGATATACTTCCACAAACTAAGCAGCGCGACGTCTCCAACAATACAAGCAGCTCACGAAGATGAAGATCTAGCAAACGCTTTTCCCTCTCCCCTGGGAAATCAACATTGGAGACCATTTATTCCTAAGGAGGGAGGATTGATCGAGGTGGATATCGGTGGCCACCCACCTTTTTCGACTGGCTCAAAACAATTTTCTGGCAATTTACTATTTTTAGCAGGTTTTAATTTCCGAGGCCATTTTGAGGGCCTAAATGAAGGTTTTTCGAGATCGAGGTTCTTAAGGATTTCCAAAGGCATGACTGAGCCCCAAAAATGAATCTCCTCGACGATACCTTTCCAACAAGCTATCATACGCCTAAAACATAAATCGTATGCAAAAGTTACGACCCCGAGAAGTTGATGTACTAACTTACCCAAATGGGGCCCACATGACTTTTGGCGCTTCATCTCCTAGGGTTAGGTTTTTGGCATTCCTGTTTATTGTAAAAAGGCCTTCAGAGCCTCATTGTAAGCATCTTCTTGCGAATGCGAGTAGTCGTCACATCTCTTCTCTGAGATAAGCTGCCACCATTCTATCGAGTCTTTCACTTTGTATTTTACAGTCTCTGTACATTTATTTCATTAATAGAAACCATGTATTACTGTATATCTGTGTTTATGGTTGCATCTCTAAGATATTTTTGTTATATTATCGAATATCTGTGATATCTCTGTGCATTTCTTTATTATATCTCCGATTTCATTTTGTGCTGAAAATAATACGAATCAATGGTATCAGAGCAGGCTGCTCTTGATCATTTTTTTCAGTGCATGTCCCCGACGAGGTCCGAGTATAGCAAGTTGGGTCTCAAACTTGTCTCTCTTGAAGAAAATCGCTCTCTCACACCCAAGAAACCCTCAATGGTGGAAGAAAAGAAAAACGACGGAGCAGACGATCCTATCAATCTGGTTCTTGAGCAAGCTCTCATGCGACATATGGATGAAATGATGGAGAATTTTGCCCACATCCTTCAAGGCTTGCCGATAGCAACATGCGCATATTCATCAAGCGGCCACTTTGGAGGCACATCGCCTTTCAAGGTACAAGTTAATTTTGATATTCCTATATTTGAAGGACAGATAGATGAAGAAGCCCTAGAGAAATGGTTAACTCTGCTAGAAAGTTATTTCTCTGTTCACAATTTTTCGGACAAAGAAAAGATCACCTTCGCACTCCTTAAAACTCTCCCTCATGTCAAACATTGGTGGAAAACTTACTGGGAGCAAAGTTCCACAGAAGAGTCTGGAATATATGGGGTTGACCCCACTTGGTATTTTTTTGTGGTTGCGGTAAAGGAACAGTATTACCCTGTTGGCAACTATGAGGACCAGTACATGAGATGGACCACACTGCGGCAAGAGAGGGGCCAAGCAGTTCCGGAGCTCACCAATACCTTCCATACCTTGTGCACCAAGTTGGGTATCAAAGACTCTGAATGACATTTGGTTTTGAAATACCATGGGGCTCTACACAGATACATCCAGACTGAAATGGATTTTTTGGACATCTCATGACTTGGTGCTGCTTATCAATACGCTGTTAAAATTGAGTAGAAATTTAAGCACCAGAACAAACAGGAGTACGGGTCTGCAAATTCGCAACAATCAAAGTATGACAAAGATGGCCCTAACAAACAGTCTCCCGAAAACCAATCCAAGAAACAGAAAAAGAAGGGTCGAAGGAAGACAATGGAGGACATCGGAAAATGGTGTGAGTTCCACAAAAGCCCCTGGCACAACACCGTTGAATGTCGATCAAAATAGTCATTGGTGGCCGAGATCAAAGACAAAGAGCCGAACCCTGATTCAGAATCTGATTCTGAAAATAATGGTAAAGGATAGATCATTGACGCAGACCCCACTTCTATTGTTGCGACCGTAACAATTCAACCAGAAGAACAAACAGATCTTGAAGAGGGGGAGCACCTCTTTCATTCAGAAATGTGGATGAAGGGGACCCCGCTACATTTTATTGTTGATAGCGGAAGCCAGAATAACCTCATCTCAGCATAGGTCCTCAAATAGTTGGGATTGTCGACAACACCACACCCACAACCATACAACATCGGGTGGCTTCGCCAAGGACGAGATCTCCCTGTCAGCCAGCAATGTCGATTGTCATACGTCATCCAACCCTTCAAGGATGAGGTATTATGTGATGTTGCCCCACTGGATGTCTGTGATGTTCTCTTGGGCCAACCATATATGTGGAAGCACCATGCTGTTTATGAGTCTTGACCCTGCAGTGTCATTGTTTTTCTGGGGGGTCATCTGTACAAAATACCAGAGGTAGTTCCAACGATTGTTCCACCTAAAAAATGTCACAAGGTAGTATCTCATACTGCAAAATTCAGCTTCTTCACAATTTGTTTAGAAGGGGAACGAAAGGACATTGCAACGACTACAACCTCGCCCCCTGCACCTTCTATCCAACAGAAGCAGGTCGACAAGGTTGCAGGAAAGCGCAAAGATTCCTTCTACACACCTTCCTCTCATGTAGATCAACTTGTTGAATAGCCTTAGCTTCAACAAGTTCATGATAAACTTCCACAAACTAAGCAATGCGACGTCTCCAGCAATACAAGGAGCTCACCAAGATGCAGATCCACCAAACACTTTTCCCTCTCCCCCGGGAACTCAATGCAATGGAGACCATTGCTTCCTAAGGAGGGAGGATTGATCGAGGTGGATATCGGTGGCCACCCACCTTTTTCGACTGGCTCAAAACAGTTTTTTGGAAATTTTGACAATTTACTATTTTTAGAAGGTTTTAGCTTCCGGGGCCATTTTGAGGGCCTAAATGAAGGTTTTTCGAGATCAAGGTTCTTAGTGATAGCCAAATATATAATTGAGCCTCCAAAATGAATCTCCTCGACGATACCTTTCCAACGAGCTATCATACGTTTAAAACAAAGATCATATGCAAAAGTTACGACCTCGGGAAGTTGATGTAGTAACTTACCCAAACGGGGCCCACAAGACTTTTGGCGCTTCATCTCCTAGGGTTAGGTTTTTGGCATTCCTGTTTATTGTAAAAAGGCCTTCAGAGCTTCATTGTCAGCATCTTCTTGCGAATGGGAGTAGCCATCACATCTCTTCTTAGAGATAAGCTTCCACCATTCTATCGAGTCTTTCATTCTGTATTTTACAGTCTGTGTACATTTATTTCATTAATAGAAACCGTGTATTACTGTATATTTGTGTTTATGGTTGCATCTCTGATATATTTCTATTACATTATTGAATATTTGCGATATCTCTGTGCATTTCTTTATTATATCTCCGATCTTATTTCGTGCCGAAAATAATCCGGATCAGTGGTATTAGAGCAGGCTGCTTTTGATCGTTTTTTTCAGTGCATGTCCCCGACGAGGTCCGGGTATAGAAATTTGGGTCTCGTGCTTGTCTCTCTTGAAGAAAACTACTCTCACACACCCAAGAAACCCTCAATGGTGGAAGAAAAGAAAAACGACGGAGCAGACGATCCTATCAATCTGTTGCTTGAGCAAGCTCTCACACGATAAAGGGACGAAATGATGGAGATTTTTTCCCACATCCTTCAACTCCTGCGGATAACAACATGCGCATATTCATCAAGTGATCACTTTGGAGGCACCTTGCCTTTCAAGGTACAAGTTAATTTTGATATTCCTATATTTGAAAGACGGATAGATGTAGAAGCCCTAGAAAAATGGTTAACTCTGCTAGAAGGTTATTTCTCTGTTCACAATTTTTCGGAAAAAGAAAAGATCACCTTCGCATTCCTTAAGGCTCTTCCTCATGTCAAACATTGGTGGGAAACTTACTGGGAGAAAAGTTCCATAGAAGAGTTTGGAATATATGGGGTCGAGCCCACATGGGATTTTTTTGTGGATGCGGTAAAGGAACAATATTACCCTGTTGGCAACTATGAGGACTAGTATATGAGATGGACCACACTACGACAAGAGAGGAGCCAAGCAGTCCTGGAGTTCACCAATACCTTAAATACCTTGTGCAACAAGTTGGGTATCAAAGACTCCGAACGACATTTGATTCTGAAATACCGTGGGGCTCTTCACAGATACATCTAGACTGAAATGGATTTTTTGGACATATCATCACTCGGTGCTACTTATCGATATGCTGTTAAATTTGAGCAGAAATTTAAGCACCAGAACAAACAGGAGTTCGGGTCTGCAAATCCGAAACAACCAAAGTATGACAAAGATGGCCCCAACAAACAGTCTCCCGAAAACCAGTCCAAGACACAGGAAAAGAAGGGTCACGTGAAGACAGAGGACACCAAAAAATGGTGCGAGTTCCACAAAATCCCCTGGCACAACACCGATGAATGTCGATCAAAATAGTCATTGGTTGCCGAGATCAAAGACAAAGAGCCAAACCCCGATTCAGAATCTAATTCTGAAAATAATGGTAAATGACAGATCATTGACGCAGACCCCACTGCTATTGTCGTGACCGTAACAATTCAACCAGAAGAACCAATATATACCGAAGAGGGGGAGTACCTTTTTCATTCACAAATGTGGGTGAAGGGGACCCCGCTGCATTTTATTGTTAATAGCGGAAGCCAGAATAACCTCATCTCAGCAGAGGTCGTCAAACAGTTGGGATTGTCAACAACACCACACCCACAACCATACAACATCGGGTGGCTTTGCCAAGGACATGATCTCCGTGTCAGCCCATAATGTCGATTGTCATACAACATCCATCCCTTCAAGGATGAGGTATTATGTGATGTTTCCCCACTGGATGTCTGTGATGTTCTCTTGGGTCAACCATATATGTGGAAGTGCCATGCTGTTTATGAGTCTCGACCCCGCAGTGTCATTGTTTCTCTGGGGGGTCATCTCTCCAGAATACCAGAGGTAGTTCCAACTATTGTTCCACCTAAAAAGTGTCGCAAGGTAGTATCTCATACTGCAAAATTCAGCTTCTTCACAATCTGTTTAGAAGGGGAACGAAAGGACACTGCAACCACTACAGCCTCGCCCCCTGCACCTTCTATCCAACAGAAGCAGGTCGACAAGGTTGCAGCAAAGAAAAAAGATTCCTTCTACACACCTTCCTCTCATGTAGATCGACTTGTTGAACAACCTCAACTTCAACAAGTTCATGATAGACTTCCACAAACTAAGTATCCCGACGTCTCCAACAATACAAGCAACTCACCAAGATGAAGATCCAACAAACGCCTTTCCCTCTCCCCCAAGAACTCAACGCAATGGAGACCATTGCTTCTTAAGGAGGGAGGATTGATCCTGGTGGATATTGGTGGCCACCCACCTTTTCCGACTAGCTCAAAACAGTTCTCTGACAATTTTGGAAATTTACTATTTTTAGCAGGTTTTAACTTTCAGGGCCATTTTGAGGGCCTAAATGAAGGTTTTTCGAGATCGAGGTTCTCAATGATATCCAAATTCATTATTGATCCCCCAAAATGAATCTCCTCGATGATACCTTTCCAACGAGCTATCATACGCCTAAAACAGAGATCATATGCAAAAGTTACGACCCCGGGAAGTTGATGTACTAAGTAACCCAAACGGGGCCCACATGACTTTTGGCGCTTCATCTCCTAGGGTTAGGTTTTTGGCATTCCTGTTTATTTTAAAAAGGCCTTCAGAGCCTCATTGTAAGCATCTTCTTGCGAATGTGAGTAGCCGTCACATCTCTTCTCAGAGATAAGCTGCCACAATTCTATCAAGTCTTTCACTCTGTATTTTACAGTCTCTGTACATTTATTTCATTAATAGAAACCGTGTATTACTCTATATCTGTGTTTATGGTTGCATCTCTGATATATTTTTGTTATATTATTGAATATCTGCGATATTTCTGTGCATTTCTTTATTATATCTTCGATCTCATTTCGTGCCAAAAATAATCCGGATCAGTGGTCTCAGAGCAGGCTGCTCTTGATCGTTTTTTTCAGTGCATGTCCCCGACGAGGTCCGAGTATAGCAAGTTGGGTCTCGAGCTTGTCTCTCTTTAAGACAACCATGCTCGCACACCCAAGAAACCCTCAATGGTGGAAGGAAAGAAAAACGATGGAGCAGGCGATGCTATCAATCTATTGCTTGAGCAAGCTCTCACGCGACAGAGGGACGAAATGATGGAGAATTTTTCCCACATCCTTCAACGCCTACTGATAACAACATGTGCATATTCATCAAGCGACCACTTTGGAGGCACCTCGCCTTTCAAGGTACAAGTTAATTTTGATATTCCTATATTTGAAGGACGGATAGATGCAGAAGCCTTAGAAAAATGGTTAACTTTGCTAGAAGGTTATTTGTCTATTCACAATTTTTCCGACAAAGAAAAGATCACCTTCGCACTCCTTAAAGCTCCCCCTCATGTCAAACATTGGTGGGAAACTTACCGTGAGCAAAGTTCCATAGAAGAGTTTGGAATATATGGGGTCGAGCCCACTTGGGATTTTTTTGTGGATGCGATAAAGGAACATTATTACCCTGTTGGCAACTATGAGGACTAGAACATGAGATGGACCACACTACGGCAAGAGAGGGGCCAAACAGTTCTGGAGTTCACCAATACCTTCCATACCTTGCGAACTAAGTTGGGTATCAAAGACTTCGAATGACATTTGGTTCTGAAATACCGTGGGGCTCTATAAAGATACATCCAGACTGAAATGGATTTTTTAGACATCTGATCACTCGGTGCTACTTATCGATATGCTGTTAAAATTGAGTAGAAATTTAAGCATCAGAACAAACAGGAGTCCGGGTCTACAAATCCATAACAACCAAAGTATGACAAAGATGGCCCTAACAAACAGTCTCCCAAAAACCAGTCCAAGACACAGGAAAATAAGGATCACGGGAAGACAAAGAAGGACACTGGAAAATGGTGCGAGTTCCACAAAAGCCCCTGGCACAACATCAATGAATGTCGATCAAAACAGTCATTGGTGGCCGAGATCAAAGACAAAGAGCCGAACCTTGATTCAGAATATGATTATGAAAATAATGGTAAATGACAGATCATTGATGCATACCCCATTGCTATTGTCGCGACCGCAACAATTTAACCAGAAGAACCAACAGATCCCGAAGAGGGGGAGTGCCTTTTTCATTCACAAATGTGGGTGAAGGGGACCTCGTTGCATTTTATTGTTGATAGCGGAAGCCAGAATAACCTCATCTCAGCAGAGGTCGTCAAACAATTGGGATTGTCGACAACACCACACCTACAACCATACAACATCGGGTGGCTTCACCAAGGACGAGATCTCTGTGTCGGCCAGCAATGTCGATTGTCATATGACATCCAACCCTTCAAGGATGAGGTATTATGTGATGTTGCCCCACTGGATGTCTGTGATGTTCTCTTGGGCCAACCATATATGTGGAAGCGCCATGCTGTTTATGAGTCTCGACCCCGCAATATCATTGTTTCTCTGGGGGGTCATCTCTATAGAATACTAGAGGTAGTTCCAACTATTGTTCCACCTAAAAAGTGTCGCAAGGTAGTATCTCATACTGCAACATTCATCTTCTTCACAATCTGTTCATAAGGGGAACGAAAGGACACTGCAACCACTACAACCTCACCCCCTGCACCTTCTATCCAACAGAAGCAGGTCGAAAAGGTTGCAGCAAAGCGCAAAGGTTCCTTCTACACACCTTCCTCTCATGTAGATCGACTTGTTGAACAACCTTAGCTTCAACAAGTTCATGATAGACTTTCACAAACTAAGCAACGCGACGTCTCCAGCAATACAAGCAGCTCACAAAGATGCAGATCTAGCAAACACTTTTCCCTCTCCCCCGGGAACTCAACGCAATGGAGACCATTGCTTCCTAAGGATGGAGGATTGATCGAGGTGGATATCGGTGGCCACCCACCTTTTTCGATTGGCTCAAAACAGTTTTCTGGCAATTTTGGTAATTTACTATTTTTAGCAGGTTTTAACTTCCGGGGCCATTTTGAGGGCCTAAATGAAGGTTTTTCGAGATCAAGGTTCTCAATAATATCCAAAGGCATGATTGAGCACCCAAAATGAATCTCCTCGATGATACCTTTCCAACGAGCTATCATACGCCTAAAATGAAGATCGTATGCAAAAGTTACGACCCCGGAAAGTTGATGTACTAACTTACCCAACCGGAGCCCACATGACTTTTGGCGCTTCATCTCTTAGTGTTAGGTTTTTGGCATTCCTGTTTATTTTAAAAGGGCCTTCAGAGCCTCATTGTAAGCATCTTCTTACAGATGCGAGTAGCCGTCACATCTCTTCTTAGAGATAAGCTGCCACCATTCTATCGAGTCTTTCACTCTGTATTTTACAGTCTCTGTACATTTATTTCATTAATAGAAACCGTGTATTACTGTATATCCGTGTTTATGGTTGCATCTCTGATATATTTTTGTTATATTATTGAATATCTATGATATCTCTGTGCATTTATTTATTATATCTCCGATCTCATTTCGTGCCGAAAATAATCCGGATCAGTGGTATCAGAGTAGGCTGCTCTTGATTGTTTTTTTCAACGCATGTCCCTGATGAGGTCCAAGTATAGCAAGTTGGGTCTCGAGCTTGTCTCTCTTGAAGACAATCACTCTCGCACACTCAAGAAACCCTCAATGGCAGAAGAAAATAAAAACGATGGAGCAGACGATCCTATCAATCTGTTGCTTGAGCAAGCTCTCACGCGATAGAGGGACGAAATGATGGAGAATTTTGCCCACGTCCTTCAATGCCTGCCGATAGCAACATGTGCATATTCATCAAGTGACCACTTTGGAGGCACCTCGCCTTTCACGGTACAAGTTAATTTTGATATTCCTATATTTGAAGGACTGATAGATGTAGAAGCCCTAGAAAAATGGTTAACTCTGCTAGAAGGTTATTTCTCTGTTCATAATTTTTCCAACAAAGAAAAGATCACCTTCACAGTCCTTAAAGCTCTCTCTCATGTCAAACATTGGTGGGAAACCTACTGGGAGCAAAGTTCCACATAAGAGTCTAGAATATATGGTGCTGAGTCCACTTGGGATTTTTTTGTGGATGCGGTAAAAGAATAGTATTACCCTGTTGGCAACTATGAGG
>SNQJ01S0023232.1:115294-127316 GCA_010110895.2 Picea sitchensis | reverse complement strand
ATATAACAAGCTATGTCTCCTATCCCTCTACGGTGGAATTTTTTGTTCCATGCCAACCACAAGACAAATCCTTCCATGTTAGGGACCTTAGACTCCTCATGCTCCCAAGTTTCAGCTAGACAAATAATATCAATATCACTCGGGATCCAACTTATCATAGGACCTTTACGCCCTGGAAAGCCACAACAATTCCAAAAAAGAATCCCGAGTGTCCCAAATTCCTATTTATTATTATCCTTATGGTCTCTATCCCGGACGGTAGCTTTTAGATTTCTAATTATTGCCCATTTTCCTTCTTTCTTGGCTTCTTTTACCTTTTGAACTTCCTTCCTTAATTCAGCTTGGTCTTCGGGAATGAGGTCTTCATTTATAAATATTGCTGACCCTTTTAAGCTCGAAGATTTACTAAGTAATTTACTATATTAATTTGTAAATTTCTAAAATATTTTGTCATGAATTCTAAATACAATTATGGCTTATGAAATTCTAGAATAAATATTTAGATAGTAAAATTCATACCATATTATTTTTATTTTTAACCAAATTTATCATTTATCCATTAAAAAAACCATAAATATTAAATTAGAGAATCAAATTATTTACAAAATAAAATAGTGAAACTTATACCATTTCATTTTTTTATTTAATTATATTAAAAATTTTGATTTATCGATTAAAACAAATAAAAATTAAAAAAAATCTCTAACTTTTTTTTAAAACCGAAATATAAATTTGTATTCATTTAAAAGATGGTTAAGTTGAAGCTAATAAACTATAAATATATTTATAGAGTAACAACTGTAATCAATAGACCTTCCTCCAAAGAGGAGTTCCACCTGGCTTATTTAACATATTGAAACAAAATACAAACAACTTGAAAAAAAATTCAAATTCAATTAAAAAATGGACATTGCCTTGGTCTTCCTGCCCCTTGCCTAAATGATGGGATCTTGGGTCTTCAATCTCCACTAGATCATGATTCTAATGCACTGTTTCATCTTTTATTATCCTTGCTTGAAGTGAGTTCCTCATGCCATGATTATTAGAGGCAAAGGAAAGTGAGCCCATACATTGGGAAAGAACCAAGGAACGAAATATGTTACACTCAACCTCTAGGGAGTCAATTCATCATTTCTAAAGGAGGAGATTGATAATGTTAACATTGTGTGTGGCGCTAGCCTGTTGAAGCTCAGTAATTTTGGAGGAAATTAACATTAGTGCACTATTGTTGGTCTGGTTTATGTCTTCATGTCTGCAGAGAACCCGTCTGACCTCTTTAATGTCATTGTTTTCCATGATCGACTGGGTTATTCCTTCCACATTTACAAGGTCAAGGAATGAACTATATGGGCGTGATAAGACTACCAGCCAATTAACCAAAATAAAAAACCTCAAACTAAAAGACCAATTTCCAAACCACTGAAAGAACTGAAACTCCAAATTTAACCTACTCTTACTGTTCCAAGTTGCAAATTCAAAGACACAAGAGAAAAAGAAACCTAGAGAGGAAATCCAAGAGACCAAGGCTTGCCTAGCCAAAGCACATGAAGTTACCAACATTGGAAGCCCAACTCAACACAAAATCACAACCCTTAGATAGCTCTAAACATAAATTTTCCCTTCAAAACTCTTCGCATCCACTCCAAAATGCACAATTATCCACTGGTAGAACATTGAATTCGTTGTCAATTTCCAAACCCAGCAAAACACAATTTGAATTGCCTAAGAAACATCCCAAGGTGGAGAGCAGAGTTGACATTGAACCCATATTTCATGCAAGAGTTCATACTTGTGCATTGATTTAACATGGATGAGGCCTACCAAACCATATGGGGATGAGGAGTAGGCCAACTCACATCATCCTTCGTATACATGTCCAACTATTTATTAATGATGCATGCATGTTATATGGAGTGCCAATTAATGTCCACTAGAAAGTAAATTATGGGATTAAGTTATAACTTAACTGCCCAATGATATGCTTCTCCATTCATCTCCCTCTTGATGTGGTAGAACGAGACTTGATCGAAATGTGGTAAGATTCATTTTATTCGAGAGATGATTGATTTTAATGTGTCCCCCCTGGGCTAGCTAGAGCAAACATTGCTTTGATAATTAACATTGATTCCCCAAATATTATCATAAACTTGAAACCTTCATCCTTTGCCATGGAGAGACCACACCACAATGAATAAGCCTCAACTAAATTGTTTGAGACATTCCCAAGCCCCTAGGCATAATAAACAATCTTGTTTCCTCCGAGATCATGAAGAATCTCTCCTACACCTACCACCCCTTAAAAAAAACCTTTAACTTAATATTGACATATTTACTTAACTTAACAAATCAAATTTGAGAAGAAAATAAAATTAACATTCATAATGAATTGACCTTTTTATCATAACAAAGAGGCTACAATGCCAAAGTCCCTTTTTTATTATTTAAATAAAAATAATAATGGACTCTTATATTAAGTATCACAAAATATAATTGTAACCAATTACGTTAATGGACAAAATAATAATTGCATAGTCATTTCTAAAAGCATATTTATTATTTTTCGTGCAACAATATATCTCTTTTAGATTAAGAATATCAATTTACAAAACTTTATAGTAAGGCCATCATATCACATCATTATATATACAAAGGGCTAGGAAATATCCTAATTAAACAAGGGTTGCATGGCAACGTAGTCCCTGTCGGGTTGAATTGGGAATAAATGCACAGGTATGGAGGCCCGAAGTAACCATGGGCCGTTGATCTTGAAAGAGAGCAGGGAGCATTGATCCCCGTATCATACCCAAAATTCGTCGATTCGATAGTTTGGGAGATTTGGCATGAGGTAAGTTGATAATGGTCGGAGCTCGTCATTTGATTTCATCGTCACTTTTCACTAATAAACACTAAACAGATCTGAAATGAATTTTTGATGTTTCCCACTTAGAACACTCACATAGATGATCTGTGGGATAAACAATAGGGCAAGAATTTGGCCTTTATGGACCTCTACTACAGGAATGGAACCAACACATAGCACAACTTCTCAAGGCTTTTGTTGTTCCTGAGATTGATTCTTACATAACTAAACAATGTTTAGTCTGTTTATATGACCACCGAACGAGGATTGACTTGAAACCAATTTCACTCAGATTACGCTACTTGTGTGCCCAACTTTAGCGTGTGGTTAACTTACCACACAATCGTAATCGTAATAAATACAAGCTACTTTTACAGTGCCATATTCTTTGATTGGGATTTCCTTCGCCGGTTTTATCAAATTTCTATCAGCATATGTGACATGAAATGCCATATTCCTTAGCATTTAATGTAGGGGTTCTTAATAATAGGGGTTGCTCTACAATAATGTAGTTTCAACTTCCAATTCTGATCTGAAAGTGTCGAAATGGAAGGGTTGATGAGGTGGGTTTTAATGGCTTTAATGATTTTCCAGTTATTTTGTGTTGGCATGGCGTGGACTGACCAGATCAATGGCAGAGTCTTGTGTGATGTGTGTGTTTTTATACTGCTTCTAAGATGTAACTTTAAGTGAAATTTATGATAAGATAATACAAAGGCAATATCTCGTTAGTTGAGTCGTAAATTTAATTTAAGTGATGTAGAAATGATTGACAAAACTATTAAAATAAAGCAAGGTATGAATTACACTCATTTGCAGTAGTAGAAAAAATGAATATATGCCCTTGACAGATGATTAAGAATGCAACAATTTACACAGATCAGAGGTCTTGTTTTTACTCATAGTAAGAACATAGGAAAAACTGTAAATGAATGGACTTCTGATGTATTAAGATCACAGCAGATGTATTACTAAATTGTAATTATTTAGTCTTGAAGCAGTACAGAAGGAAGCTAATATGAAGAGGAAATGGAAACACGGGGAAAACACATAACTCAAATTAAAGGAGACTTAGAATCTATGTCTTCTCTTGTATTAATATTCAATAAATTTTATGTTTTACATTCAGCCAGAAGAAGCTTGGAAAAGATCTAAGATCTATGTATTTATACACAAATTGTCTAAACTAGAAGTAGTTAGAATTTCCACAATATCTGCTCTAAATATAGAATACAATCCAAATTGAAAAACAGAACGCAGATTTTGTTGAGTTATAGCTTGATGTGTTGGCGCTTCATAAGCTCCTTTATTTTCTCCTGGATGTGCTTTCTTTTGTCTGTTCATTGAACTGGGTACACATTTCCATCAATGCTATCACAAATCTTGAGGGTTCAATGTTCTTGTTCAATTCGAAGGAAAATACCTTCTTGTGTACTAGTGGTAGCTTCTCCTGGATCTTCATTACTACCTGGGCTGTAATTTGGTGTTGCAAACTAGGTTTTACCAACAACTCGTTGATCTTGAGCAAATCAATCTGGTTCATTTGTTGAATGATAGATTGTATACTTTCCTTATTCTTTCTGAAGCTTTCTTTATTATTTTCTATGTCGATTTGTGTGAGTGTCTCAAAGATATCATTACCTTTGAATTCAACAAATTATGTCTCTACAACAGACAGGGTATTCAGACAAGAGTCCTTTGCCTCCCTGGCAAGCTTCTTGCTTTCTTCTAGGTTTGTCTCCCAAACTTTCAAGGCCATTTCACCTTTTACCTGTTTATATTGTGAAAAGGGGGCGAGACCAAGAATATTGTCTTTCTGAATGCATACAATGAATTCTTGAAATTTGGATCTAGCCATACATGCATTGTTTACCTTCTCATAAATACTTTTCAGAGAATTATTTATTTCCTTATAGTATTTCTAAATAGTATTCATTTTTTTATATAGATCCTGTTGGACAGCTTCCAGCTTTTCACTAATTTCATATGCTTGTTTTTGGAATGCAGTATTATCTGTCTTTGTCTTCTCCAGTGAAGTTATTCTTGTATGCAACTATTCTATTGAATTGTCTCGTTGAGTAATCATGGAATTACTAATATGTAAATTCTGGACACTCATCTCCAGTTTTTCATGTAGCTGCTTCATTTGTTGTTGATAAGCCAACCCGATTTTCTCTATGTCATAATTCATTATGCTCCTGATAATCTGTTATGTGTTTTGCATTTCATTTTGCAACCATTCAACCAAAAGAGACTTTTCTTGCAGTTTATTTGTAAGATTACCCACTGACCATTGGTTGGCAATGGCAAAGGATCATAGTGAATCTGCAATCTCTTTGGAAAATTCAGGGTTATTTTGTTCATGTCCATCATATACTATTATGTGTCTCTTGGTGGTCACTCCTTCCTTCTAGTGAGATTATTTTCTAATGATAGCTTTTATTTTCTTATTGAAAAACAAACTTGATGGGGGAATCTCTTCAGGAAATATGGGAGTGAGTTTGTCTAGATGTACGACTTCAGAACTGGGAAGCTCAAAACTGGTTGATAAAGGAGTTACCGAGGGAATAGGGGAAATATGTGCAGTAGACTTTTCTGGACTATTAACACTGGGAGTAACAGTGGCAGTAACTGGTGATGAAGGGGGAAAAGCATGACCATGTTTCATGAAAGCTTCAAGGGAAGATAATAACTATTGATCATTTAGGCCTAGCATTGATGCTTTTATCTGTTTAAATAATGCATCTATATTGTTCAATACTTCTTCAAATTTGTCCTCAATGGAGCTACTTGGTTGTGGTTATGTGGATCTAGTTTCATGTGAATATGGAATGGGATTTGACTCTCCTTGCAAAATATTAGGCAAGTTGTTCCTTCTGTGCTTTTGAAAGCTGAGGAAACTAGCTTGTTGGTCTGGAGGCAGAGTCTGAAATATGTTTTGGACTTCATAGGATCTAGCTCCTCGGAAAACATTGTCATAAGGGGAGTCTTCGTGTATATATCTTTTCATGTTGAATTGGGACAAATGATTCTCTACCATCCTATGAGGATCATGTCTTTTGAATTCAATTTCAACTAATTTGACATCTTCCAAGGCTGCAACCTTGACTTTTGAATGACCAAAATCTAACAATGCAAACATGCCAACTTGTATGGGAAAAGTTGGCCATACCTTTTTCTGAGCCACTTTCAAGTCCTTGGTGATTCCTCTTGCCATTGTTTGGTATGCCACTTCTCTGCAGACCATCCTATCAAGAAAGAATTTTGGAAGGGCATGGGGAGAAATGAAGCAGTCGAACACTCTAATGTAAGAGAAGTTCTCTTCAATGTACCAATCTGCAATTGTGCCTATGTTCCCCATAATGTGCTCTGAAATCTTGGACGAAGGGTGGCCATAGATAGCTACATGAATGGGTACCACTACATTGTGACAGATCTCATAAAATAAATCTTTAGCATTTTCTTCCCATAGTTTGGAGTGGTAGAAATGTATAGGCTTGGAACTAGCCGGGGTCCAGCTCCAGTTCATCAGGGTAAATAGAGTCATGAAGCAAATGGAATCCATTATGTAGGAGGACATGTAAAAAGGAGCATGTTTCCCTTTTGATTTCAACGATTTGTACTCAACAACCTCCTTAGCTAGGTTATCCGACAACATTTTTTCCCAATTGAAAGTATAGCCTTCAACCACTTAATTGATTATAGACAACCATTCAACTATGAAATGTGCAAGGTTTTTCCTTCCAAATAATTGGCAGAGCATCATGGCAATGTATAAAATGTGATAATCTAAATATGTTGTGGAATATATACCATGTGCATCGTATTTAAATTTGGTTGGATTTCCCCACCAGATCTTGATTATGTCATGACCAGTTTTTCCATATTGAATGCATTCTCTCCTTTCAAAATCCAGAATAAGTGATGCATTATATGTGTATTTGGGTGCGGAAGATAGTTTATACATTACTTGTATGTCCTCCGGACGAAAGGAGCCAATGTAAGTGTTCTGGTAACTAATAATGCTTCTGGTTTGAATATCAACGTGCTCCAGAGCCCAGCTTATCATGTCATTGTAGGGTATAATCTTTGGTCGAGCAACAANATACATTACTTGTATGTCCTCCGGACGAAAGGAGCCAATGTAAGTGTTCTGGTAACTAATAATGCTTCTGGTTTGAATATCAACGTGCTCCAGAGCCCAGCTTATCATGTCATTGTAGGGTATAATCTTTGGTCGAGCAACAATCCTGTGCAATTGAGACTGATCTACCAATCTGAGCTTGGTTATGAACGACTTGTCTTCTTCTTTCGCTAAATCGTCCGGACAAAGAAGAATCTCATGCTCCAAGATATCGTAGACCTGTTTCCAAGACTTGATGGCGTCTGTAATTCGTGAAGTGGTGTCCGAGAGAATATCTTTGTTTGGGTTGGAATCATTTGTTGATGCATCTTGCTTCTTCCCTGGTTTACGTGGTGCCATAATTCTTAGAGAAATGAAATTAACCTTACTGTGATAAGAGAAGTTTGTAAGCTCTCAATTGCTGAATGAAAAACTCTAATTTCAAATGGTAGAATGACTTGAGATTCAAAATGTGTTTATTCATAAAGTCTATCAATCTTTGTATGGATCTGTTGACAAGGTGATTATTAAAAATCTATGGAATTTATTAACTAGCGATTGCGATATTTACCAAAATCTTTAACTTTATCCAGTTATAAATGTCACTAATACTTTGGCGGTTTGTCGTTCACAAGTTTTGAATGTAAGACAACAGAAATATCTGGAAGGCAGAATTGTCAAAGCAACTAATCACTAACTAATCACTCTTATGTTTTAATTAATCATGATTTAAAAATCATTTAACCCTAAGTACTTGGAACTTCGGTATTCAGGGGTTATGAATGAAGGATGATAGAAATCCTCCGAAGGAGGAATTCCCGAAGTAAAAATTTGAACCATTATAGGTATTTTGGGGCTTCGGAACCCCGGAGGTCCGGGAGTTCATTTTCTTAAATGTGTAGCTCATACTTCGACACTTTGGAATTTGGGAGTTTTGGATGTAGCACAATAGAAATCTCCCGAAGGCCGAATTTGCGGAGTGATTAGTTAATAGTTAATAATTATTAATTAAAATTGTTAAATTTTTTATTATCCTTTTGAAATATTTTTATTTGTTATGATATCAAATGCTTCGGCACTTTGATAGTTCGGTGGTCCTGAACCCATTATTTGTTCTATTTTTCGAAGGGAAATATCCCGGAGTGATGTGGCAGTGATGAAGCCATTTTTAGTGACGTGTCAAGAAAGGATGGGTGACATGTTTCACTTGAAAATGTGCGAATAAGATGACACGAATGTTAAAAACAAGTGCCATGTGCCAGCCCAAGAAAAAATTTAATGACACGTGTCCTATAACTCATATGTAGACCCTTTTAAAGATTAACATGAGGAACTATAATCGGGACTTAGGAGCTTTGTAGATTTGGGGTTTTGTTGTTTAGATGCCTTGAAACTTCCAAAGCACGTAGGCCCGAAGTGACCGTTGAAGGTTTTCTTTTAAAATTCGGGTAGCTTTATAATCCAGAGAACACAAGAGTTGTTTGATCAAATTTAATGCAACTCATCAACGAATGATATTGTAAGCGCCTTATTAATACATAATGATCATAGATTTATTTAATTGAAAAGAAATTCCCTAAGTTTTGTTGGTGAAATTTTATTTTTAAGAGGTAAAAACAAAAGATTTTAAAATTTAAAAGTTTAAAATTCTAAAGTGTTCTAACAGCTTCAATTATCTTACAAGATGAAGAAGATATTCTAAGATTGGGCACTCGGGGTGTCATCCTTAGACATATCAGTCAACTGTCCATTTAGGTTACAAAGAATCATTTTTACAAGATGAGGTCCATATGTGGAAATGGTGATGGAAGATGCTTTGGAAGACCCAAAGTCTAGCATAAAACTAACACCTATATGTGGCTTCAGATCAATGGCTCCTACACATTCGGAGTTTCAAAATCGCGTGGGTTTTAAGAACAAGCGGGGACTTGTGAAGTCCCAAATAGCCAAAGTGTTGCAGATCCAAATGCCCGAAGTGCCTTGTCACTTCGGGCCTGTACCACTCCAGGATTTTTCAATCCAAAACAGGACGAAATCACCAAACACCGAAGATTCAGAGTCAATAACTCCCAAGATACTTAATGATAAGATACATTAATCTTGGGTTAATTAGAAATAAACATGGTTAACGAACTCTGGGCCCATACCACTCCAGGAGTTATACAAACTCTACATACAGAAACTCCCGAAGGGTGAAGTGCCAGAGGAATGTGGTACTCATCCGCGAAGGACACGTGGAATCCATCAGTAAAGTGTTATCGGATTAATCATTAAATGTAGACATAAACATATCTCCCTAGATTCCACAGGAAACTAAAACAAAATAGAACAGAATGCACACTTCGCCTTAAACTTCATCATCATATGAACTAGTTTAATAGGTTGCAAGTGACATACCTTTTAAATGATGCTTGTCCCCACTAGCATCCTCTTTCTAGCTCCTTCCTTGATTTTGCAGAATAGTAAGCCTGTCTAAGAATCACAAACCGACAAATAAGGGGAACAATATCTATATATTCTAATGAAGTCTATGTATATGATCAAGTAATTATACAATAGAAGACGAGATCCTTATATAGAGAAGAAATACATTACTGTATTAAGTGAATAGAAAGTGGAGAATACAACCCATGCCTTGATGTTGCAAGGTCCCCGTTCGATGGCTCTTTGCTCCAACACACACACCTTTGCTCCAATGTCTTGAATGAAAAAGATCCTCAATCTGACTTGAAGAACTAAAGCAAAGCTCTCAAGCATAATCTGAAGTAGAACTCTCCATACAAATCTTAGCCTATTCCACCTTATCCTTTTCCATGAAAGATCCCTCCTTATATAGTGTGAAAGAGAGATGGATGAGGATATTAGGATGATCCCACCAAATCAGAGAAGCGAGTAAGATCCAAATCGATCAGAGGCCACCTCATCTTCTAGAAAATCCCCTTCTAGAACATTCGTGAAATTTGACTTTTCCCATGATTTAAGCATCGTCACACCCTATACACAAGTAGCATACGACGACATCGCAGTCCAGGTATAGTGCATAGTGCGACGATTAGGCATCATCGCACCCCATGCATATAGCAAGGTGCGAAGACCTTCCTTCATATGGTTTTTGGTAGAGGAAAGCAAATCACTTTTCCCATGGAGAAAGTATCTTTTAATATTTTTAGGGAACATGAACACATGTTTTCAGGTGATCACTGAGGTGATCAAAATAACTTGTAACAAAATTCCCCCCAAAGTATGAAGCCAGAACTTGTGACATCTGAAATACTTTGTAGAATGTGTGTGTCGAAAACAAGGAGTGTGTCCATTAGGAACCTGCAAACAAACAAGCATCTTCATAATATCATACCAATTCTGAGGTAGGCATTCCCATGCTCAGACTACAAGTGACTCTAATCATAAGTGTCAAGTGAGTCATGGCCACTAAACATACATTGTGGATCCATGTCATCATGATTCAACATAGCCACCAAGAATACACTTTGGATCTATGCTCTAAAAGAACTCAAATTCAGACATAGCCACAAGACATACAAAGTGGATCTATGTGTCAATACAAATCATGAATACTTCGTCGCAACCTAGACCAAAGTGATAAGATACAAGGTCTTCATTTCCATCATATCTAAGTACAAATCTAGCCATGTGATTACAGGTGTTGAAGTCGAACATGGTAGAAACCACTTGATTACCGGTCATTAACGAAAACTGTTAACAAGTGTGAGGGAAATCACCATTGATGTCAATGTGTTAAGCTCTAATATTGGCTCATTACCCCTTAATTGGGGCATATTATATTAGTAATGTTATTTTATTTATGTCATCTTTAGGCCATTAGTTGTAATTATACCTCCTAATCTCCTATATATACCAAGGAGACATTTTCATTTTGAATCATCTTGTAATTGAACATTTAAGTGGGATAAAAGGAGGTTGCCCCCTCAAAGTGGCTTATTATCTGAAATTATCCCTTTTTCAAGGCGTTGAGTACTTTTTCTGAGATTTTTCTATGCTATATTGATATTTGGTTCTTAACATATGGTATCAGAGCTCAAGGTCTTGGGGTTTCGCTGCTACATCTGAGACACCTTGGAATTTTCACTATAAAAATTTTTCTACAATGTTTCAAAAGGAACGGATTGGAGTATATTTAGTATATGGATCAAGGTATATTGGGTTCAAAATTCATCTTCTAAGACCTTATACTTTCGAAGATACAACCTGTACAAGATAGGGTTCTGGAATCATCCTGAACTGAGTCATTGCGGAATTTTCGCTATAAAAAAATTTCTGTAACATTTATAACCTTGAACTCTGGAGGCTATTCACATAAATTAGTAAGGTATCTATGGTAAAAATTTCAGCTTTTGGGTCATCTTAAATTTGTAGATACACCCTGTGTAAGATAGGGTATCTGACTAGTCCTATTGACTAGTCTCAAGAAGGTGTTACAGGTAAAACAATCATAACTTCTTCCCAGACTATCCAAATTGAGTGGGACTGGTTTCATTGAATCGTGGACAGTTTGTAGTATTTCTGGTGCGAGTTTCAAAATTTTATATCAATCAGTTTGTGCGGGGCACTCTATACAAGTGAGATCTCCTGGAAAGGCCAAAAATAGACAAGTTGTGGGGAAGTTACCATAAATTCCACTTGACACATCCAATTTTGATCAAACCTATGGCATTGCAGAGAAGAAATATCAGAGAACTACATAAAATAAATTTTCATACCCAGAAGGTCCAAAACTTGGGAGATACAACAGAAGAAAGATTGTCTAGCAGAACCACCTCAAAATCAAGGTTCAAAAGTGATACTTGGCCAACATGCCACCCAAAAAGGGAAATTCTACACCAAATAAGCCTCCAGACAATCCTACTTGGAATCTTGATGAAGGTGAAGAAATGCATAGGGACATAAATGATTTACAAAAGAATATAGTAACAAAAGATGAACTACAAGAGATGATGGAGGGTTTAAAAGGGGAGATTATGGAAGCATTGAAAAACTTCGTAACAGAGAAGACACCTGAA
>SNQJ01S0023232.1:97726-115284 GCA_010110895.2 Picea sitchensis | reverse complement strand
AATGAAGTGCATCCATGGCCTTTTTATAACACCTATTTGAGGTATTGTGCAACCATCTTGTAGTGTGTAAACAGGCTAATTAGGGAATTTCTAGGTCTTTGACCAGCCACCTAGTCGGATCTAGTCCAGATTTGAGTGTCAAATCCACTTGAAAGCTGAACCAAAAGTGGGTGGGAGGCCGACCACTCTCATAAATGTGTCGTTCTCACAAGTGCGTGGCTTTTTGTGACCACAATCGCGCATTGGGCACATGTGCGCTTTTCCTGCGTTTCTATTTTGCGCATGTGTGCACGCGCCCTGTGTAGTCATAACGCACTTTAATTTTAGCATTGGTTGCATAGTTTTTGACCCTTTGGAAATGATTTTGGGGCAATTTTGGTCCATGGGTGACCTCATAACTATTTGGTGATGCTGAATTCTTGTAACCATTTGCGGATGAAATTTCATGTGATAACAGATGCCCCCTGATGGATGAGGTTAAGAGCATACGTATAGCCAAAATTCATCAATGTTTTTTCTACTGAGAGTGCCATTGTAAGAGAGAGTGATAGTGGAGTTTTCAAGAGTTACCCGTTGGAGGGAGAAGGGAACCTGTAGAACCCAACCTTCCATAAGGTGTGTAAAAAAAATAAACTATGTACAAGCGAGGCGGGCATGCCCCATGCTCGTGTCATGTAACTCAAAAAAGGAATGATGTGTTGATGTAGACAACTGCAGTGCCCTCGGGGGTGGTCGTGATAAAGGCAGAAGACAATTCTACAAATGAACATACTCTGAATAGTAGGCAATGACATCTGTAAGAAATATCACGAATTCTGTAGGCATTGATAGCCTGGCCAAGTTCAGAGGTCTTCGGCGAATATAAGAAATAATTGCAATAGTCACAAAGTAAGACCCATCGTAACATGAGAAAGTGTTAAAGTCGAATGTTACGGGGGTCAACGACAGCAGGGAGCAATTGTGGTTCTCCCTGTGCCATCTGAGATCTCTCATTGGAAAGGTAATGAGAGTTAAGATACTGTCACCCTTTTGGAAAATTGTGCTGATGTCGACAAAAGGGGGACGCGACTCCTAGAAGCAAAGGGATTCGTGAAATCTACTAGGTGAGATTAGGAACTGGAGGAGGTACATGGTCAAAGTCAAGATGTATGAAGACTCAAGACTGCCCTTGGTTGGGGGTATATGCAAAGTATAAGTGGTTGCAACCATTCAACTAGGTCGAGTGTCAGGGGGACAACAAGACGTGGGATAAGTTGTGCTAGAGGCGGGACAAAGTGAAAAAACTCAAAGGGTAGAGGTAAGTGGCCTGTGGGATACTCAAAGTATACGAACGATGTCAACAAGGGTAGATGATAAGTAGTGCCCCAACCAAGGGCAACATGGGTTGCGTTTGCCAAAAAGGGAAGAAGGTCGCCAAAGGTGACGACAAAAAGGTATGGAAATGCTGGAAATAAAGGCGTTTGTACAATAAATAAAGAATAATTTGGGATGAGTGTACAAATACAGAAATGGGGGCTTGGGTAGGGCGCAATTTGCTTGGAGAACTGGTGGAGGGTTGGGGCCCCATGGGTGGGTTTCTGTATGAGGTAGGTGAAATGAAGGGAAATTTGCAGAGGGGAAAACTGATTGTGGATGAAATGGAGGGTTCATGATACTGCAGAGGTGCAGTAAAAAATAGAACCTTGAAGAGATAATCTAGGAGTCCGGTGGGAAAGTTAGAAAAATGAGGAGAAGGAGTATGTGGCTGATTCAGGACATGATGTAAGACTATCGAGACTCCCATCCCTAAAGGGTGTGAAAAACAACATGAGTGTCAAAGGCGCAAAAGGGTGCTATGAATGGGACAACTCATGTGGGTAAGAGTGATATCGGGTGACAGTACCAAAGATGCAAATGGAGGTGTCGGTACTACAGAGCACTCTGTAATTTTCCCAAGGCTGTGATGGCAGTCATAGAGGCAACATCAAAACCACTTCGAGTCTTGGATCTAACCCTCCCAGACTCAGAGAGGGATCTTTTGTATGGAATAGATGTTAGGCTAGATATAAAAGTATGGGGTAGGGTTTTTTTGAAATATTTAGATGAGGGTTTGGTTGACAACAGAGGGAAAGGCCATTGGGCATAATGGAGTCAACAAGTTAAAATTGATGAATGAATAAATAACTAAGAACATTGGTGACCAGGAAAGGCAACCATGACAGTGGATATCAATATTTTGTAAGATGGAAAATAAGAATGGGTTAAGAATCATCTCAAATGCAGAGCAACGTTTATCTGAATTCCACATTCAATTTGTAGAAGAAAACATAAACATTGCTTTAAGCCAAATCATGGTGTACAAGACAAGTCGTGATTATAGTTTTCTTATAAACAATGATGGAAGAAAACAATATGAGAAAACATGAAAATGACAGTTTACATCAGAAAACTTCACCACGAATCATGACACAAGAATCTGGAAATCCAGTGTCTTAATATTCATTCCAAATCACTTCAACCCGTTGATCATCTGGACAAAACAAAAAGTGTTTCTAGATTATCTTCCCCTCTCTGGTACCTCTAGGTCGAATCTCTTTACATTAAAATCCTC
The DNA here is from genome assembly GCA_010110895.2 of Picea sitchensis. Lineage (NCBI taxonomy): Eukaryota > Viridiplantae > Streptophyta > Pinopsida > Pinales > Pinaceae > Picea > Picea sitchensis. The sequence continues at coordinate 112,694 of SNQJ01S0023232.1, read as the reverse complement.
TAAATAAATAGGATAGACCTCCCCATAAGTTTCAGAAGTCGGTTTCAACCGCCTCGGCCAAAAATAGCCATAAATCCCTAAAAATTTGAAACTATCCGCCATGAAAGACGGGCCTAATTTCTGCGCAAAAGGGGTCCAAATAAACATCTTTTTCTCTTTAATGATGACACCTGGAAAAAAACTGAAGGAGGTTATTGTTTATGGGCATGTTCTAGATCAAAATCTCCTTCGGTTTTTTCAAATTCGCCTCCCGCTGGCCGTACGAACTCCCACAAAATCAGGATTGTAACGGAAAAGTGAAAATTTGGAAACATGGGCCTCGAAGATGGCTTCGATTCTCCCTACTCGTGGTGTCGGTGAAAAAACTGAGAGAGGTTTTTGTTCTTCAGCCTGTGCTGAGAAAAATCCTCTCTCGAATTTTGAAAATCCATCTTCATTTGCCTAGAATCCGTTTTGAAAGAAGACGTACCGAAATAGGCAAAAATGGCGAAAAATGAGGAAAGTGGTTTTTTTTCGGAATGGGTGGTATTTCGGACCCCCCCTGAGGTGGTAAGCAGTTTTAGGGGGGGGGGGTCCGCTGGAATGGGGAGACGACACCTGTCTGAGGGGTGGTATTGGAAAAAAACCATTCCAGACCCCCCCTCTCATTAAGTTTTGGATAGTGAGGGGGGGTCCAGAATTTTTAATGTCCAGTGATTTAATTGTTTGATTTTCATGTGGGCTTTGATTTAAGTGGGAGTTGGGGGTGAGTAGACTTAGGATAGTTTTTTTTTAGTTTTTTATGTTTTTAACTTTTTTCTTTTTAATATTTTTATTATTGTTTTGTTTACGTTTTGTTTTATGTTTTTGTTTAGTTATTTTATGTTTGTTTTATGTTTATGTTTTTTATTTGTTTTTGTTTGGTTTTTGTTTTAATTGTATATTTATATGTTTTGTTAATACATGTTTTTATTTTGTTTTTATTTTATTATGTTTTGTTTATATATTTTTTATTATATTTGATTTGTTTTATTATTTTTTTTGTTATATATTTTATTTAATCTAAAAACTAACCTAGTTATTAAAATAACTTAATTATTGATTAATTAATTAATTAATTAATTAATAGTTAGTCTAACCATTTTATTTTAAATTATCCTATACTAAACTTTATTACTAGCATTGTTAACCTAATGTTTTTAACCTAAGTCTGTTTATTCATGGAGGGGTAAGATTGACCAGAGGTAGTCAATGGGGAAAAATGACGAGTGAGGGCGTAGCGTGGATGAAGGATGCAGCAGGGTGATGGGGGAGCGAGCGAAATGAATGGAGGGGAGAAACAGGATCAACCGAGCCAGACTTCGTCATCACGAGAGAAATGCCAAATCAACAGTCGAAGAATCGAGTTACCTATGATTATAGGTCCCCAACAGATCCTATAGGCAAATGTCAGAGGGTGTGACTGAAGATGCAAGTGAGATTCAGAGGGAATGATTACATACCAGTGCTGATTATATACCTGAAGGGGTTGCGTTGATGTATGATGACCAAGTACCTACACACATGAAAACCAAATACCCGATGTGAACAATATCTGAAAAGAATCGAACATACGAGCATTTATTTGATAATTTTCAACATGAGCATGCATACCTGGATGGGGTATGAAAAAATGGCGCCCCAGGGGCTAAGGATGAAAAGTGGCTCGGGGACTGTCTTGATGTAGATGATGGGATGTTGATCCCGTGGCTGAAGACGGATTGAAGAATGGACACCCAGAGCTCCCGAAATGGTGATTGGAAGTTTGGCGGAAAGGCCTATATATAGCTGTAGGGCCCATATTGCCACCTCATTTGTACTTGCTGCCAAAGTGACTGGATGAGAGGTATTTAGAGGAGATTTGGAGATTCTGGGAGAGCGAGGCAGCCAAGTCAGGATTATCAAGCTTTAGGTTAGTAGTCTGATTGTCCTGCATAGAATTAGGTTTTTCAATTCTAGGCAGGGCCTGTACGGAGGGCCGTACAGGGGGTTTAGGGGTGTGGGCCCCCAAGTGCATGGGCGATCCGGAAATATGCATGCACAAGTGCATGCCTATCGTCCGAATAGCCATGCATGGGGGTGCCGGTAAGGGGGACAAAGGCGTGCATTATGTACGCACATGTTGGCTACACAACCGCGCATGTGTGCACGACTGTGTAGTGGACAAGCACGCTTTAATGCACACATGTGTTCATGACAGGGGCACATGGAGGCACCGCTATAGGGTGAGCAGGTGCACAGGCATGCGCGTCTATGGGATGGACAGGCGTGCCTGAGTGCGTGCTTGTGGAGTGAACAGGCACACATACATGCACACCTGTGGGGTGAACGGGCGCACATGTGTGTGCGCCTATGGTTTAAACATCCGCACCTTGGGGGCAAGGTTGACGGGTGTAAAACTTATCTTTTTAATGTTTTTTATGGTCAATGTGGCTGACCTAGTACTATATTATATGGCTGCAGGTGATCATTTGGCACGATGCCAGTCGGTTGGCAAGAGCGGGATTAGTCCCAGCCGAGAGATGTCGTGGCGATTGAGGAGTTGGGGGTTCGTGCTACTTTTGCAGCCTGTGGGCTGCTGAAGTTCTTTGAGTTCCCATTGATACGGGCATAGGAGTATCTCCTACAGTTTCTTATCTGGATGTGGAGTCTGGACCTGCATTGTTTTATGGTGCGGCGAGAGTAGATTGCCTTCGCTGTGGTGGAGGATATATATTTTTTGACTGGGCTCCCGTTTCAGGGAACGCCCCTATCAGCGGAGCCGGTGTTACCTTCGGACATGGCATTAGTGACAGTGGGCCAGAGGTATTGTTCCAGGGCAAACTTTATGTAGGGCTCTATCGTGAGCATCAGGGCGATGGATGCTCTAGTGCATCGCTGTATAACAACGATGATTGTGAGGGTGTATGGGTCCCTTGTGACTCAGTGGATCAATGGTGGTCAGTTGAGTATTATGGAGAGGGTACTGGCCAGTCAACACTTTGCCTGGGGGATTATGCTACATGCCAAGATGGTAGGGCAGCTGGACCGTTGTCGGTCCATTGATACAGGAAAGTTTGCCTTTGGGTTCATCCTAGTGGCTTGGTTTTTGGAGAGGGTACCTATGTTGCGCCCTTGGATTTTATTGGGTGCTCCTGGGGCGCGAGAGCTGTGACTGAGGCAGTGGTTGACTATTTTGGTTCGCCATGGTGGTGGCGAAGGTGGCCACTTCTTCACGGCTGAGGTGGCACAGGTGTGGCGGCAGATGCCGGAGGTGATACTGCAATTTCCATATGCTGGTGTTGACTTTCGTGGTGATCCGAACATGGTGTTACCTCCAGGGGAGGTTTTTGATCATTGAGGTATGTTTATGAGTTTGATATATATATTTTTTGAGATAGCATGACATATGTATATGGTATAGATGCTGATACTATCATTTGGTTGTTTGTATGTGCATATGTGGCACCTCGCGGGCACGAGGTTGAGTTTCCGAGGGCACTGGCTCGCCAGGAGCCCGGGAGGCTGTCGTAGGGAGGGCCATGGGTAGGAGAGAGATGTCGATGTGAGGACGCCGGGGTGAGACCAGCTGAGGATGAGAGAGCAGCGAGGAGACGTCAGTTTGATGACCCAGGTGCTGGGCCATCACATGCTCCTCTGGTGGATGCCAGAGCAGATTTTGAGGATATTCGTCGTCGCCTGGAGGCAGTGCTACAGGGCGTGCCTGAGGGCATGTGGTCACGTATCTAGGATGAGGGCATCCTAGAGCAGTGTGTGGGGGTTCCACCGCCATAGTGGGTTGTGGTATGATGAGCAGCAGTAGCAGGTGCTGCTATGACCGGACGGTTACCTCCTGGTCCGGAGGGACTAGTAGTGGGTGGGGGACCACTGCCTGAGGGAGGGGCAGGAGGTGGTGCGCTAGAGGCACCTTGAGTGGTGCTCTATGTATTTTTGTATTTTTGTATATAGGCTGGTGAGCCCATTTTGTACCGAGGTGTTGTACTGGCCTACAGATTCTGTATATGATGTTTTGTATGTAAACATTTCGATGGCACTGGTGACTGATTTATATATATATATATATATATATATATATATATATATATATATATATATATATATATATATATGAGTATACATTTTGGGGGTCTATGTGATGTTTACATGTGTTTTTTAATGTTTGATGATGTCTAATCTATATATGTTGTGACAATTTTTTGATATTTTTATGTATGTGTGAAGGTATCTTGATGTGATATATGCCAGTCTAACACAATGTTAGCTAAGTTATCTGTAAATTGATTTAATTGTCTTGGAATATGTGTAAATGTAATGAAATCAAAATGTCGAGATAAAAGTCTAACCTGCAGGTATTTGCGAAAGAGGCAAGGATCGCAGACGCGGTACACATTGTTGAGTTGGAGAAAGACTAGTTGAGAGTCGCGAAAGACGCTAAGGTGAAGAATACAATGATGCTGGGCATCGGTGAGGAGGCCAATGACGACAGTGTATTCAGCTTGGTTGTTGGTGGCTGTGTTAGCAACATTTCTTGTCACGGGCTCAAGAGCTTTCAGGTCCGCAAGTTACACGAAATGATCAAGCACAGTGCGGAAGGATCGTTGTCTTTCAAGCGAGCGGGCAAAGTGTCGTCGGCGTCATCAGAGATCGCTGATCTCGCGAACTCGGGAGTTCGCAGGGTAAGGACCTAAACATTGTGTATCTCGAGTCGCGAGGATACGAGAAGCGGGAAGAATAATGACCGTTGGATCCGGATCATGGAGAGCCGTCGGATCCGCGCGTGGGATCGCGTATCGGGGCCTCGCAAGAAAAAGCTCGAGGGTCTTGGCTCGGAAGTCGCGAAACTGCGAAAGGCGACATCCCGACAGCTGGAGGCAGTGGGGCCCATAGCAGAGTCAGCAAGTGGGATACAGGTGGCACTAAGCCTCGAGTCTTCGCCGCGAGAAGTCTCAAAGAATTGATGTTTGGATTCGCGAGTCGCGAAGTGCCGAGGGCATCCAGGACTCGGGCCCACAGCTTCACCGAGAAGATCTCAGCCGTTCATCTGGAGCGGACACGTGGTGTGCGATTGGACTCCATCACCTCCTCGCCCCTCGCAGCAGGGTCACAGCTCGTGGTCACGAGAGAAGAGGAAGGTGTTGCCCGAAGAAGGACCAAGGCTCCGAGTTTAGTGACAGAAAGGATCGAAGCAGTCTCCCCAGCACCATTGGAACCGATCTCCTTACGTTCATGTACGCCAAGATGCCGTTTGGACTAATGAATGCAGGAGCGACGTTTCAGCGCGCCATGGACATAGATTTCGTCGGGGAAAAGGACAAATTTGTGGTCGTCTATCTGGATGACATCATAGTGTTTTCAAAGTCTGATAAAGAGCACTGCCGCCATCTCAAGAAAGTTTTCTTGAAATGCAGAAAGTTTGGCATTTCATTAAACCCCAAGAAATCTCTGTTCGCCATGAAAGAGGGAAAGTTGCTAGGTCACATAGTATCAATAGAAGGAGTCAGAATTGACCCCAACAGAGTTGAGGCGATACAAGCATTGTCAATTCTGAGGTCCAAGAAGGAGGTCCAGTCTTTCCTCGGTAAAATTAATTTTCTAAGGAGATTTGTGCCTAACTTTGCCGAGGAGGTAAAGCTTATAACAACCATGTTAAAGAAAGAGAATGAAGTAAGGTGGACCCCTAAATCACGACATTCCTTTGAGCAAATCAAGAAGGCCTTGACTGAAGCTCCTGTGCTTATCAGTCCCGACTACTCAAAGGATTTCTTTATTTTTCCTTTGCCTCACCTGACACTGTGGCTGCTGTTCTATTACAGACAAATGACAATGGGCTAGATCAGCCTATTGCGTATTTCAGCCGAGCCTTGAGAGATGCCGAAGTCAGGTATGACACTATGGAGAAGCAGTCTTATGCTCTAGTAAAAGCTCTCAAAGCTTTTAGAACCTACATCCTGCAGTCAAAAGTCATCGCCTATGTCCCCCATGCTGCTGTTAAAGACATTCTTATTCAGCCTGACATAGATGGGAAAAGGAGTAAATGGATAGCCAAGATCCTGGAGTTTGACCTGGAAATAAGGCCTACCAAATTGATCAAAGGTCAAGGCTTAGCCAAGTTGCTGGCTGAAGCTAATTGCCAAGCTCTAGGGATAAATTTCATGAACGAATGCTCAGGAATTCAACAGGGTCGACTGCCTGAGACAGATCCTCAAAGAGATCCCCCATTGGCTCAATGTCCTTGGTGTAAGGACGTTATATATTTTCTGCAGGAATTGCGGCCCCCAAATGGCCTGCAAAGAAACAAAGCGAGAGCTCTTAAGCTCAAGGCAGTCAGGTACTGCCTTATTGATCAAATTTTATACTGGAAAGACCCCCTGGGGGTACTTTTAAAATGCATGGATCCACAAGAGGTCGACAACATCATGATTGGATTTCATAGCGGCCTATGCGGAGGGCACCATTCCTAGAATACTACAGCCCACAAAATTCTCAGAGCTGGATACTACTGGCCCACCTTGTTCACCGATGTCCATAAAAGAGTTCGAGCCTGTGCCGCATGCCAAAGATTTTCAGGAAAGCAGCAGCTCAAGTCCTTGCCTTTGCATCTGGTAGCGGTTTCAGGGCCTTTCCAGCAATGGGGCCTGGATTTTATTGGAGAAATCCACCCTGCCTCAAGCGGTCAACACAGGTGGATCCTGACGGCCACGGATTTCTTTACTAAGTGGATAGAAGCCATCCCTACCAAGAGCGCTTCCCACAAGGTAATCATTGGTTTCATGGAGGACCTCATCACAAGGTTCGGCTGCCCAAGTAGGATTGTCACAGATAACGCAGCCACTTTCGGGTCTGAGCCATTAGCCGAGTTCTGTGAGTAGTTCGGGATCAAACTGATTCACTCCACCCCATATTACCCACAGGGTAATGGTTTAGCAGAGTCCTCCAACAAAAGTCTGATAAGAATCATCAAAAGATTGTTGGAAGAGAACAAAAGGGCTTGGAACTCGAAGCTGAAATTCACGCTATGGGCTGATCGGGTGACTACAAAGAGATCTATAGGCACCTCTCCTTTCCAGTTGGTGTACGGAGCAGAAGCTGTCTTTCCTTCTCAGCTGGCCATTCCCGTAGCAAAATTCCTCCAGGACTACCAAGAAGAGCCCAATGACATGATCAGAAGAATTCATCAGCTGGTGGAAGTCCAGCAGACCAGAGAGCAGGTAATGGAAAGAATTCAGGATCATCAACAGAGGATCAAACAGGTTTTTGATAAGAAAGCCAAAAAGGAGGAGTTCCAGATAGGAGGCCTGGTGCTGAAGTGGGACGCTCCTAAGCAAGACAAGGGCAAGCACGGCAAATTTGAAGCCCTATGGATCGGGCCTTTCAGAATCTCTGAAGCCTTCTCAAATAACACATATCGGCTACGAGATTTGGAGGGCGAAGAGGTTTTCAGCAGCCCAGTAAATGGGCATTTTCTTAAAAAATATTTTGTGGGAGCCTTCAATGGCTCTTTTGTTTGTAAATATTCTCCTTTCGTTTCTTAGTTCGTTTTCATTTTTATTTTTGCGGCCTAATAGTGACTCCATAGCCCAACAGAAAGGCGACTGGAACTGCAGAATGAGTCCTTAGAGCATCGCAGGGACGACTCTATCCCTCATGGAGCCTAATGTTAGCAACATTTCTTGTCGCAGGCTCAAGAGATTTCAGGTTCGCAAGTTACACGAAATGATCAAGCACAGTGCGGAAGGATCGTTGTTTTTCAAGCAAGCGGGCGAAGTGTCATCGGCGTCATCAGAGATCGCTGATCTCGTGAACTCGGGAGTTCGCAGGGTAAGGACCTAAACATTGTGTATCTCGAGTCGCGAGGATGCGAGAAGCAAGAAGAATAATGACCGTTGGATCCGGATCGTGGAGAGCCGTCGGATCCGCGCGTGGGATCGCGTATCGGGGCCTCGCAAGAAAAAGCTCGAGGGTCTTGGCTCGGAAGTCGCGAAACTGCGAAAGGCGACATCCCGACAGCTGGAGGCAGTGGGGCCCATAGCAGAGTCAACAAGTGGGATACAGGTGGCACTAAGCCTCGGGTCTTCGCTGCGAGAAGTCTCAAAGAATTGATGTTTGGATTCGTGAGTCGCGAAGTGCCGAGGGCATCCAGGACATGGGCCCACAGCTTCGCCGAGAAGATCTCAGTCGTTCCTCTAGAGCAGACACGTGGTGTGCGATTGGACTCCATCGCCTCCTTGCCCCTCGCAGCTTTGAAATGAAAAGATTTACTCTTTCCAACTGCGAGTCGCGAAAGCGCTTTAAGAATAAGCGCAGGGTCACAGCCCGTGGTCACGAGAGAAGAGGAAGGTGTTGCCCGAAGACGGAACAAGGCTCCGAGTTCAGTCACAGAAAGGATCGACGCAGTATCCTAGCACCATCGGAACCGATCTCCTTACCATTCCTCGCCTGGAGTAAATAATGGCAGGTAGGGGTGGGTGAAACCTCTCTTCATGCATTTAATATAAGGTATGGAAAAGCCGGCCAACGACCCATTCAAGAGGGTCCTGTGTACCCTTCTCTTGCAGAAAAGCCATGCCGAGTCCTCGACTAGCCGGATGAAGTCTGCACACGCTAAATCAACATTTAATTGGCTCAACTACTCCCCTTGTTGGAGCCATGCATAGTTAAGATGGCGCTTGTCGTGGGTGCACGATCGTCCTAAGTCTGCATGGGCTGGCTGTCAGAAGCTAGGCAGACGTAATGGTTTAATGCAGCGCCTTGTTTTTGTTGTTGCTGTTGTTTCGAGTATATGTAGACATTTTTTCCATTTTGTAATCTATCGATGGTTGAGCTAATCTCCCGGTTGTAACATTTTAATGAAGCACTGCTATTTCTGGTTATGTATAGACTTCTGAGACTTCTTGCTTAATGAATGCCAGCTTCTTTCATGTCTTTGTTTGCACTGTGTTAGAGCAGCTCGGAATTGGAGGATCCAGTCAAGCTGTAGCTATTATAGGATGATGTTGTAATGGATCACTGTAATGGTTATGGAGCCTCTAGCCAGTCCCCGTGATTTCTTTAACGCTGAATGACTTGGAATTGGAGGATCCAGTCCGATCTTCTTTCAGTTTATTGAAGCCTTGAACCAAGAGGATCCCGCGTTTAGAGTTTTTCTTCTACAAACCGCTTCAAGCCATTGCCCTGAGCCGTTTGTTCATTTTCTCATAAGTCTTCTACCTACTCACCCTTTTATCAACCCACTGGCTGAAGTTAGGATTCCAGACCTCCTTTGTTCTCTGTTTACCAGATACAGTCCCCGAGTTAGAATGATATCTCCCCGAGTCTTTTCCTCCATTTGATCACCCTTTTAAAACCACCGTGACATTAAACTGATGGGTGTCGGGCTCTTCTCCTGCAAGCAATCCAGGAGTGACTTCCAATGCTAATAGGCTGAACCCAAACATATGCTACTCAAATGGAGCATTTCATGTGAGGGGGTATAGAGGGTCCAAGCTGCTGAAGCAAGATTTTGTGTCCAACAGCTGGCACCGTTGGCATAACCGATGTGGTAGGCCGGTGGAGGAAGCATCTGTCAATAGCACAAATGATAGTTTAGACGTGAGGGATGGAAAAAAAGATTAAAACACTAGAAAAGAAATAGCCTAAAGTAGAATTTCTACGCTTAGGCATAAAATTTCTTTAAGTATAACCCTTTGATGGGTTCTTTGAGAGAGAGGCTAGGATGTAGGCGCCTTTGGTGAGGCAATGTAGGATAATGTAGGGGCCATGCCATAGTGACTCAAATTTTCCATGACCAAGGGTATCGTGAGCGATATCGTAAGCAAGGATGAGGCCGCCTTCTTGAAATGAGCAAAGGTTGACATGGCGATCAAAGGTGGCCTTTGATCATTTTTTGGCTGCCTCATTATTCTGTAAGGAAGATCGACGATCTTCATCCAGGGACTCTAAGTTTAGCAAGCATTGCTCCATTGGAGCAGTGTCGGGTAATAGCTCAATTGCGGTGCATAAGATGGGAATTTTTCACTCGATGGGAAGAGTGGCTTCAACCCCATGGACTAGATGAAATGGTGTGAAACCAGTGGCTATATTCACAGCTGTACGGTAAGCCCATAGTGCAGAAAATAACATATGATGCCAATTGGTCTTATGTTTATTAACCGTGCACTGTAACATGGTCTTGAGGACCTTGTTAACTTCTTCGACCTGTCCGTTAGACTGAGGGTAATATGGTGAGGGAAACTCGTGGGAGAATCCTAACCGAGATGAGAGTTCGACGAAAATCTCATTCTCGAAGTGTTTCCTGTGATCGAAAACTAGTTGGAGTGGTACACCAAAGTGGGATATGACGTGGTTAAAGAAAAAACACGCTACAATGTTAGTGGTATTGTTGAAGGTGAGCATAGCTTCCGCCCATTTGGTGAAGTAATCGACTGCGACAAAAATGTATTTGTGGCCATTGCTGGAGGGGGGATTACAAGTCATGAAGTCAATGCCCCGTTTACAAAAGGGGTCGACAGTAATGACTGGGTGAAGAAGAGCAGGTGGTGCTCATGCTTTGTTGGCGTAAAGATGACATTTCTCGTATTGTTTCATGGCGTGAATGGAATCATGAAACAATGTAGGCCAAAAATAACCTGCTCGGATGATTTTCTGAGCAGTGGACATTCCTGAAAGAAGGCCCCCACATGCGCCGCTGTAACAGTAGTTCAAGACTCTATCGGCCTCGTCAATAGTCAAGCATCGACGAAGTATGGTGTCGACCCCTCACCGGTATAAGATGTCTCCGATGAGGAGGTAGCGGGGGGCCTGATGGCGAATACGCCGATGATCATCTCGTGAGAGGTGGTTACCAAACTTTTGGGTTTTGAGGTAGACAAGGAGGTCACCGTACCAAGGATCATCTGAAATGATGTAAAAGAGATGTTCGTCGGGGAAGTTGGTATTGACAGGGGCACTGGTAGTGTCATAGGAGAAGGTTGTGACAAGTTCAGTGAGGATGCGAGATTTCTTTCTCTTGGGTATTGTGAATTCAAGATCGTACTCCTGAAGGATAACAATCCATCGGGAAAATTTTCCATTAATTTGTCGACGACTGAGCAAGTATTGCATAGGTTTGGAATCTTCTATGACCTTAGTCATGCGAAGTAGAATGTAATGACGCAGTTTCTGTACTGCGAGGACGACTGCAAGGGCTAGTTTCTCTTCATGTTTGTACTTCAAGGCTAGCCCAGAGAGGTTTTTACTAATGTAGTAAATGACGTGCTCATGATCGTCATCGCCGATTTGTATGAGAACTCCTGCTACTGAGACAGATGATGCTAATATGTAGAGGATATAGTCCCGATTATAGTCGGGTGAGCTAATTAAAGGGGCATTAGACAACGTCGTTTTAAGATTGTCAAATGCTTTTTGGGCATGTTCATCCCAGTGAAATGGGATGTCGTGGCATAGTAAGTGAAGGAAACCTTGTGCGCGAAAAATCGCCGTAGAAAGTTAGCTTTTCCTTGTAGGCTCTGGAGTTGACATAAATTCTGTGGAGGTGGAATTTTTGTGATGGCTTGGAATTTGAGGGGTTCCACGGTAATACTACTTTGGGAAACGATGAATCCGAGGAGGCATCCTACAGTGACGCAAAACACACACTTGAGGGGGTTCAAGCAGATGTTTTATTGACGACACCGTTGGAAGATGATTCGTAAATCATCAAGATGTTGGGTGTGTTTCTTAGATCGAGCTATGAGGTCATCCAAGTATGCAAGGATGATGAGAGCCAAATCGTGAAAAATTGTATGTCATAGCCCATTGGAAAGTTGTGCCAACATTCTTTAAGCCAAAAGGCATGACATGCTATGCAAAAGTACCCCAAGGGGTAGTGAATGAGGTTTTGTACTGATCGACTGGGTGAATTTGGATTTGATTATAACTAGAGAAACCGTCCATGAAGGATAGAGCCTCATGGCCTGCGGAGTCGTTGATAATTTGATCGATGAAAGGAATTGGAAAGTTCTCTTTGGGACATGCGTGATTGAGATCACGAAATTCCATGCAGACGCGGATAGTGCCCTGTTTTTTATTAACGGATACAGGGTTGGAAACCCATGAGGTATAGGCGATGGGGTAGATGAACCCTATCGCGTGTAATTTGTCAATCTCAACTTTGATGGCCGCTGCTTTGGATGGGTGTAGCGGTCGCTGTTTTTGACGAATTGGTGTAATGTTGGGCTAGGTGTCGATGCGATGTTCAACGATAGAGGGATCAAGGCTAGGCATTTCTGTGTATGACCAGGCAAAAATATCCCGATATTCTTGGAAGAGGGCTTTATAGGCGGTGACTTCTTGAGGAGTGCAAGCGGCGCCAATGGTGATTTCCTCGACGACTCCATTTTTTATGGAAATGTCAATTTTGATGGTCAGCAAAATTATGGCCATGTTGCCTTCTTCAAAATCATCAGGGATAGGAATCGGGTTGTTGAACCAGTCGACATGCCCTGATGGGATAAAATCCTTGGTTTCGATTGTGTATATGGGGTGTGGATTAGAAGGCATGGAAGCTTCCTGTGGAAAGAAGAGCGCTCGATGGTGGAGGGCATCCCATGGGTAGTCAGGGGTGTTTAACTCTTCAAGTATGTCCTTGTCACATTGGAATTGACAGGAATACAAGGGGTCGTAAGGAGTGATATTGGTGATTGTCGCCATGTGGTTGTCCCCTGGTGATGAAAAAGCAGGGGGAACGACGCAATGAAATTGCGATGGTTCGCTCGACATAAACCAAATATCGAAGTACCAAGGAGTACCAGTGGTAGTTGGGTGTAATATTTCCGTAGGGAAATGAATGGGAGAATTAGGGGGAATTTGGGGGTGAATCCTCAGATAAGTCATCCAAGAACCATGGAGGCGTTGGGAGGGCCTCGGGTTCGGGAGAAATGATATGAAGAATCTCTAGTGACGAGTTAAGGTCAACCATCGATTTTGTAGGGGTTTGAATTAGGGTCAATTGGCGTTGCCTTTATTCAATGATCATAGGACATTGGTATGTAAAATGATCTAAGGATTCACATAGAGAGCAAGGGCATCTCATACGTTCATTGACTGAAGTTGTAACATAATGGATGCCAGTGATGTTGGGTAGGGATGATGTAGTTGGATTAGGTTCGTTCTGGAAGCTGTGGCGTACTGCGGCTAATGTCTACCGGAAGTGTGGCAGTGCTGGGCAATGGTGTGTATAATGGCCATATTCTGAACATATAGCGCAAGCAAATTTGGTTTGCAGCCCTTTACTACTTGAGTGAGGGGTGGTGGCGGCAGTACTTGCTACGGTGGCGAGTGTTGATGGTGTTTGACTGAGCGGAATTAGGTTCTGTAACTCAGGTAGAGATGGAAAGTTGTTGGTTTGGTGTCCATCTTTCTCACATAGCATGCAGGGAGGTTGGACGCGTGGGAGAAGTGGAGCTGTGCGCTCTTTCTTCTTTCTCCTACCCCCAGGTGTGGCAGGGAGGGTAGTGAGTGGGGGTGTAGAGGGTATGGTGGGAATGAGTATGGGAATCGTCATTGGGATTCCTTCCGTTTTGGGGGGAAGGTATGGTTGAGGGACCAGCTCTGGTGGATGTAAATACGAAACTGGAATTGCAAACACTATATTAGGGAGGGTAAGCGTTGAGGCTACTTGGAAAGATTGTATGCTGGATGTAGGGTAGAAGGAGGGAATTTGAGTAATGGCTTGGGGAACTGTCTCCCAAACTGGTATATGTCCTTGGGGAGAGGTGAAATTGTGGACTAGTGGAGTCGACAAATTCGCAAGAGGCTCATGAGGGGGGAGCTCTGTGACTAGTGGGATGTCAGATATGATAGAAGCCTCCCTAGGAGGAAGGGTATCCTCTATGTCAGTTCCGTTGGATGATACGATGCATACTTGATTTGAAGGATGAAAGAGTGGTGGTGCACCATGGTAAGTTCCTAACAATGATGGGTCTTTGAAAATTTCGAGACCCATTGCAATGAGTGGGTATGCATCATGACTCGTGTGGATGAGAGGAAGAATGTTATCGATGTTGGTAGACGGGTTAGGCTCGTAATGTGAGACTTGGTCAATGGTAATGATCTTCTCGTTATGGGGGAACATCATTGTTCGAAAGATGGAAGAGGAAATTGCCTTCATAGCGTACATGTAGCTACGACCGAACATAATATTATAATCGAGAGGGGCGTCAATAAATTCAATGTCGATGAGAATGGTCTTGCCCTCGAGTTCTACGGGGACATTTTGGAAGAGCCCTTTAGGAGACAATGGTTGTCCGTCATAAGTTCGTAAGGTAATGGAAGATGGTATGAGTTCGGGGGAACCGAGTTTCTTCCATATAGATTTGGAAATAATGCATGTGGATGCACCTTCATCGATGATGCACCAATGAACTGTAATGTTCTGAATTTTTACTGGGATTTGAAAAGCGATTAGAGCGGGATGGTGAGGTTCTCCACTATCGAGATAAAATGTAATGAGTCTAGTATCTGCGGGGTCGACTGCCCCCAAGGCGAAAGTAATGATTTCCACTGAGTGGGACAAGTCTAAAGGACTTCTAAGACTGACATGGTAGCCGGGGATTGTGCTAAGTCATCAACCAAACTGTAATTATGAGCTGCCCTAGCCTGTGGGTTGTGGACATTCCTGCACAATGGGATGCGAGGGATGCGAAGAGGTGGTTTTGCGTTAGGGCGAGGGATCACCAAAGGGGGTCCCGTTGGTGCGGGGATTGTTTCTGGAGGAATGGGAGGAGACTCAGCGGGTGCATGGTATTGACGATTATGTGTTTGCAGAAGGGTTTCTTCCTCACTGGTGAGGAGGATAGTTCAATCTGTGAGATTGTTTGGGTTGAGGTATTGTCCCAACTGTGGTGGGGTAGGTTGTATCTCTTGTTGGGTGTTCACACCTTGGTGTGGAATGGGATTCTACAACACGACTGGG
>SNQJ01S0023232.1:79573-96284 GCA_010110895.2 Picea sitchensis | reverse complement strand
CCATGGTGTGAATGTGCTGTGAACTTGACCCTTGAGGGGGGCTAGGTGGGTTGGTACTTCCCCCTTGAGAGGAAGTTGGTCCCCTACTTCCGTGTAAAGAAGAGCGACTAGACGAAGGACCTTGGGAAGTGGACCCAAGTAATGTGGAACCAAGCAAAGCTGATCCTAGAATAATGGTACTCACAGGAGTGTGTGACGGTGGTGCCGATGAGTTAGCAAGACTAGGAACTCCCCCTAAAATAGGAGGGAGGTTTAGTAAGTATCTGGAACGATGGGGGTTTTGTGGGTCCCCTATGATGTCCGACTAGCTGAGTGGATGTGTGCGAAATGTGATGCAAGAAAATAAACAAGAGCCTTTGTTGCAAATTTTGAACTTTACACAATATATATATCTAAATCAAAATGTAATCAGAAGTGCATCACACATAAGGTGTTTTGAAAAAGAGGCATATATGTGGATAAGTGGGCTTTGTTCACGTGGGGAATCAAAGAAAACAAATGCTCGTGTCCTAAAAGACGTAACGTCCTTCCTCTCAAATAGCACTAGACCTTCCAATAGTACTCAACAGTGGGGTCTAAAGTCACCGGAAGAGGAACTAGTGAAGGATGAAATAATTAGTTATAATGAGGGGTAAAGGGGGCATATTCTGAAAGAGCTAGTGATATTTCCCAATAGCCACACAAAATCCAATCAAGGTGCAATTGCAGCCCATAATTTCCACCTGGGTAGATGTCCTAAAATTTGGTCACTAGGTACCTCGGTCAAAGTGCGACATTTAGATTTTCGGCCTAAAAAATGGGTCACGGGATGGATCCTGTCCAAGAGGTGGGTGCCTCAAGGGGGGACACATAGAACAATCGGACCTTGGCCTTCAACCCTTCATTGGTATCTCCCTGCCTTATGGTGTTAGGAATACTTGACTTGAAGGATTTTCAATTCCCTATTTGACAACTTCTATTGTTTTGATAATGTGAGAACCAGATAACGGGGAGTTATTTGGATGCCTATCCCTGAAATCCTACCTAGACTAAGAAATTTCTCTTGGCACCTCCTGTGGAGGAAAACTTAGTGAGTTTTTAGAAAAAATTTAGATGTAGTTGTTTGAGAGGTTGGAGGTATGAACCAACCTCGTGGAAATTAAATGGGAGTGGATAGTTTCATCAAGAAAATGGTGGGGTGTTTCAGAATCCCTTTGGATGAAACTTACTTTGACCTCCACGTTTCAAGAAGAAACTATGTGAGTGATAAGTGACTTTTGTGTGTGAATGAGTGAAAGTGTGCAAATGTTTTAATGAATTAGGTGTCACATTGCTGCATGTGGACTTCGCTTGGTCCTTACAAGTGTTGATTACCTAATTAATTAAGTTCTTTTGGTACAACCTTGTGTAATTCAAAAGTCCCTCGGAAGCTAGCATGTGGACATGTGGGTCCGTTACTATTCCTTTAACTCCCTATTGTGATTTAATCTAAGAAAAGCTTTGAAACTATCCTAGATTGTGATGACGTGGGCATGTATGGGCCTGTTACAAAATCTTTAAACTTCCCTCGTGATTTAATCTAAGAAAGTAAATTTCAACACTATCCTATCTTTGTAGCATGTGGGCATGTATGGGCCAATTACAATCTTAAGATGTGTTTGAAAAATAAACTAAGAGGAGTCCCAAGAAGAGTTGTTGTCCTCTCCTAAAGGTTTTAATCTTTTTAAGGGAGACGAAATTGTCCCGCATTCTTTTTCTGATTCTCAAGGTCGCTTGGAGGTGTGAGAGAAGAGCATACTAAGCGATTGTTATCCAACTTCTAGTCCCAATGCAAGTTAGATGTGATTACAAATGATTTCCAACTTATATTTTTAGTCAAAACAAGCCATCCATGTGGCGAAAATGAAAGCAAAAAAGACAATAATGATTTAAAACCCCCTAAGTGCCTATGTGTTTTGACTAATCCCTTTATACGAAGAGGGGACTAAGTGTGGTGCAGCTTAAAAACATGCATGAAATCACTTTTAAGAGGGCTAAGGGCCTTCGCCAAATCTAAAAAAACCTTACAATGTGTATTTTTTGCACAGGTGCATGGGTCTTAGTGGAGACAGAGGCGCACTGAGCGCCTGTGCGCAGACCGAAATGAGCTTATGGGCACAGGTGCGTGGAGCAGAACTGTGACTTAGGCACATGTGCACACGATGTGCGTCTGTGGGCCAAAAAACCCATGCATAGATGAAACACAGTTGTGAATGAAAATTTCGGATGGAATTCTCTTAATTCAACTTTGAATTGGATGCTTAGCAGGTTGACTTGGGTCGGTTAATGCACCTGTAAGTTAAATAAACCAAAAGAAGAGCTAGAAAAACCCAAATGGGGTAGGAAGTTGATACCTTTCCCCAGTGGAGTCGCCAATCTATTGCGCATATTTCGTCACCTTAGTGAGTAAAATAGAGGTGCTTGCAAGCTTAGTTGGGTTTGCTAAGTAGGATAGTTGTAAGGAAAAGGGTTAGAGAAAGAAATATAAAAGAACAACTAAGAATTAAACTAAGAAATAAAATAACAACTAAACTAATGAACATAGGGACATAAGGACAAAAGAAACAATAAGACCCATGTCACCAATGGTAAGGATGATATTAGTGAAAGAAAACACCAAGAAGAAAGAGAACTATGAGTCCCTTCTTCCTCCAAGGAAGGGCTTTTGGACCCCCACAAATAAACTCTTCTTACAACTTTGAAAATGAAAATGGTGAAATAATTTTTTTCTAATCCACTCAAGGGGTGAGATGGATTTCCCAACGCAATGATGCTAGTATACTCTTGATGAGAATAGAGGATTCCTCAAGAGAATAGTGGCAGCATAACTTTGCTATTGAATTCCTTGAAAAATGAAGTGCATCCATGGCCTTTTTATAAAACCTCTTTGAGGTATTGTGAAACCAACTTGTAGTGTCTAAAGAGGCTAATTAGGGAATTTCTAGGTCTTTGACTAGTCACCCAGTCGGATCGAGTCTAGATTTGAGTGTCAAATCAACTTGGAAGCTGAACCAAAAGTGGGTGGGAGGCCGACCACTCTCATAAATGCGTCGTTCTCACAAGTGCATGGCTTTTTGTGACCACAGTCGCGCATTGGGCGCATGTGCACTTTTCCTGCGTTTCAGTTTTGCGCATGTGCGTGCGCGTCCTATGTAGTCATAGCGTACTTTAATTTTAACATTGGTTGCATAGTTTTTGACCCTTTGGAAATGATTTTGGGGTAATTTTGGTCCATGGGTGACCTCATAACTGTTTGGCGATACTAAATTCTTGTAACCATTTGCGGACGAAATTTTAGTGATAACAATGAGGAAAGAGGATCCTCTAAGAGAATACCAGCAACATAACAATATAAATGAATTCCTTGAAAATGTAGTGCACCCATGGCTTCCTTTTATAGCATAACTTTGAGTCATTATTCAACTAGCTTTTAGTGTGAACAAGGGGCTATTTAGGGCACCTTTAGGTCTTTGACCAACCACCCAACCGGATTCAACCGAGATTTGGATGTCAAATCGACCTGGAAGCTGAACCAAAAGTGGGTGGGAGGCCGACCAATATCATAAATGTGTCTTTCTGAGTTGTGTGTGGCTTTTTGCGTCCACAGTTGTGCATCAAGATCATGTGTGCTTTTATGGCGTTTTCGACTAGTGCACGTGAGCGCGCTTCCTATATATCCTTAGCGCATGTTGATTTTATAACTGGTTGTATAGTTTTGGACCTTTTGGAAATGCATTTTTGGTGATTTTTGGTCCATGGGTGAACTAATAGCTGTTTGAAGATGCTGAATTCCTGTAACCATTTGTGGACAAAATTTCAGTGATAACAGATGCCCCCTAATGGATGAGGTTAGGAGCATACGTATAGCTGAAATTCATCAATGTTTCTTATTTTGAGATTACTATTGTAAGAAAGAGAAAAAATGAGAGTATCAAGAGCGACTCGTTGGAGGGAGAGGGGAACCTGTAGTACCCAACCTTTTGCAAGGTGTGAAAAATACATTGTGTACAAACAAGGCGGGCATGCCCCATGCTCGTGTCATGTAACTCAAAAATGTGGAATATAGTAACTGAAATGGTGTGTTGGTGTAGATCACCGCAGCGCCCTCCGGGGCGGTTTGATAATGATAGAGGACAATTATGATGATGAACAAACTTTGAAAAAAAGGTAAGGACACCCGTGAGAGGTGTCGATGATACACATGCATTGATATCCTATCAAATTTTAGAGGTCTTCGGAATATATGAAAACAAATGCAATAATCACAAAGTAAGACCCAACGCAACATGAGAAAGTGTTGAAGTCGAATGTTATGGGGGTCAACGACAACAGAGAGCAATGATGTTTCTCCCTGTGCTATCCGAGACTCATTGTAAAGGTAATGAGAGTCAAGATACTGTCGCCCTTATGGAAACTATGTTGATGTCGACAAAAAGGGACACGCGACTCCAAGAAGAAAAGGGCTTCGTGAAATCCACTGGATGAGATCAGGAATTGATGAGGTACATGGACGAAGTCAATATGTGATGAGACTCGAGACTACCCTTGGTTGGGGATATATGTGAAGTATAAGTGGCAGCAACCGTTCAAGTGCATCAAGTGTCAGGGGGACAACCAGACGTGGGAAAAGTTGTGCCAGAGGCGGGACAAAGTGAACAAACTCAGAGAGTAGAGGTAGGGGACCTGTGGGATACTTGAGGTTTATGGGCAATGTCAATAGGAGTAGGTGATAAGGAAGGACCCAACCAAGGGTGACATGGGTTGCGTTTTCCAAAAAGGAAGAAGGTTGCCAAAGGTGATGACAAAAAGCTATGTAAAATGCTGGAAACAACGAATTTGTATAATTACCAAATGAATAAAGAACAATTTGGGATGAGTATTCAGATACAAAAACGGGTGCCCGAGTGCAATATGGCTTGGCTGGTGAGGGCGCAAGTTGCTTGGAGAATGGGTGGAGGGTGGGGGCCCAATAGGTGGGTTTCTGTATAAGGTAAATGAATGGAGGGCAATCTGCAAATGGGAAAACTGATGGTGGATGAAATGGATGGTTAATGATGCTGCGAGAGTGCAGTCAAAATAAAACCGTGATGAATTACCCTGGGAGTCCGGTGGGTAGGTTAGCAAAATGAGGAGAAGGAGTATGTGGCTGATTTGTGACATGATGTAAGACTATCATGACTCCCATCCCTAAAAAGGGAGAACAACATGAGTGTCAAAAGTGCCTGGGGGGGACAATGAATGGGACAACTCATGTGGGTGAGAGTGCTACCAGGTGATAGTACCAAAATGCGGTGGAGGGGACAGGACTGCAGAGCCGGATATGGGGATCCTAAAGGTAAAATTCGGAGGGTGTGACTGGGAGATGCATCTTGATATTCAGAGGGAATGAATACATGCCAGTGTTGAGGATATACCTGAATGAAGACTGCTGAGATATGATGATCAAGTACCTGCACACATGAAAAACAAATACCCGACATGAACAATATCTGAAGAGAAAGATCATATAGTGGTTATTCAATAATGTAAGCATGCGTACCTGAGTGAAATATGAGAAAAATGCCCCCCAAGGGCTACGGATGAAAAGTGGCACAGGGATTTTCATAATGTAGATGATGGGGTGCTAATCCCGTGGCTGAAGATGGATCGAAAAATGGACGCCTGGAGCTCCCTGAATTGAGTTTGAAATTTTGGAAAAATGGACTATATATAGTTGTAGGGCCCACAATGCCACCTCATTTGTACCTGCTATGTTATTGAGTGGACGAGCAAGTTTAAAGGAGTTTTGGAGATTCTGGGAGATCAAGGTAGCTGATTCAAGACCAATGAGCTTCAGGTTAGTTTTCGTATCATCCTGCATAGAACTAGGGTTGCTATTTTTGGGCAGGGATTGTACGGAGCGCTGTACATGGGTTTTTGTAGGTGTGGCCCCCCTAGTGCGTGGGTGATTGAAAAAGTTGCGCACATGAGTGGGTGCCTGTAATTTGGACATCCACGCATGGGGGTGCCTTAATGGGGAGAACATGCGCACATGGCATGCATGCTTGTTCAAGGCTCAACAACACATGCATGCGCGTCTGTACTTCTAACATCTGTGCATGTGTGTGTCGTTGTGTAGTGAACATACGCGCTATGAGGCGCGCCTATGTGAGAGACAGGGGTGCATGAGTGCACCTCTATATGGTCAACAGTCACACATGAGTGCGTGATTAAGGGATGAACAGGTGTGCATGTGTGCGTGCCTGTGGGGAAAATAGCCGCGCCTTGGAGGGAAAGATGAAAGGTGTAAAAATTAAGATTTTTTGGAGATTTTGATGTTTGTATGTTTGAGATGGTTGATCAGGTACTGTATATGTGGATGTAGGTGATCATTTAGAAGATGTCGATTCACTGGAGAGAGAGAGATTGGTCCCATTTGCGGTAGGCTGCGACTGATGAGGAGCCAGGAGTTTGTGAGACTTTGGCAGCGTGTGGGTTGCTGAAGTTCTTTGAGTGCCCCCTGATATGGGCCCAGGAGTTCCTCCTGCAGTTCTTGATTCAGATGTGGAGTCCATATCTGCATTTTTTTATGGTGTGGGGTGATCATTTGGCCTTCACTATTGTGGAGGATGTATATTTCTTGACGGGGCTCCCTCTTTGGGGAACTCCCTTACCAACAGAGCCCGTAGTACTTGGGGATGGGCAGTTGGCTTTCCTAGGCCAGAGGTACAGTACGAGGGAGAAATTTATGTCAGGATCCATGGTGGGTATTAGGGTGATGGATGCCTTGGTTCATCATTGTGTGGCAACGATGGTTGTGAGGGTATATGGGTCCCTCACAACTCAATGGATCAGTGGTGGTTAGCTAAGGATTATGGAGAGGGCACTGGTAGGAGAGCATTTTGCCTGGGGCTTGATGCTGCATGCCAAGATGGTAGGGCAACTAAATAGGTGTCGAGCTGTGGACTCAGGGGAGTTTGCCTTTGGGTTGATCTTGGTGGCATGGTTTCTGGAGAGGGTGCCTATGTTGTGCTCGAGAGTGTTATTGGGTGCACCTGGTGTGCGAGAGCTGTGACTGCGACGATGGTCAATGATTTTGATTCGCCATGGGGGTGGGGAGGGTGGCCACTATTCCACGGCTGAGGTAGAACAGGTGTGGCGTAATATGCCATAGATTGTACTGTGGTACCCATACTTTGGGGTGGAATTCTGGGATGATCCGAAGATGGTGCTACCTCCAGGAGAGGTGTTCGACCACAGAGGTATGGTGTGATATTTTTATTTTGTAGATAGTATAGCATGTATATTTTATGTATGGGTGGATGCTGATGCTATCATTTGTTTGTTGTATGTGCAGATGTGGGGCCTCGCGAGCACGATGTGGATTTGGTTAGATCACTAACGCACTAGGGGCCGGTGAGACCTCCGCGGGGAGAGCCGCAGGTAGGAGAGAAATGACGATGGGAGGATGTTGGGGTGAGGCATGTTGACGATGAGATATCGGCTAGGAGACGCCGTTTTGAGGACCCTGGTGTAGGGCCATCACATGCTCCTCCGACCGAGGCCGAGGGAGAGTTTGAGGATATTTGTCGCTGCTTGGAGGCGGTGCTACAGGGAGTGACTGAGGGCATGTGGTCGCAGATCCAGGACGAGGGCATCCTAGAGAAGTGTGTGGGGGTTCTGTTGGTATGTCGGATCGTGGTTCGGAGAGCAGCAATAGCAGGTGCTGCCATGACCGGGCAACTACCTCCAAGTCCGGAGGGACCGATAGTTGATGGGGCACCACCTCCTGAGGGAGGGCCAGGTGGTGGTGCTCTAGAGGCACCATGAGTGTCTCTGTATGTATTTATATGTTTTGTGGTATTTATATAGGTCTGCGAGCCTATTGTGTGTAGTAGCACCAATTTTGTATCTATAGGGGTGAGGTGGTTCACCGGCTATAGATGTTTGTATATGTACGATATATATTTTTTTGTGAACATGTGGATAACACATTTGACCGATATATATATGGATATACATTTTGGGATCTTGGTGTTGCTACATGTGTTTTGTGTTTTGGTTGATGATGTCTATATGTTGTGATAGATTATTGATGTTTGATGTATGCGTACTGGTAACTTGATGTGATAAATGCCAATCTAATACTAGGTTAACCATGTTATCTGCCATTTGATTAAATTGTCTTGGAATATGTGTGAATGTAATGGAATCAAAATGTCGAGATAAAATTATAACTTGTAGGTATTTGTGGAAGAGGAAAGGATCGCGAACGCGGTACACATTATTGAGTTGGAGGACGACTAGTTGGGAATCAAGTAAAACACTAGGGTGACAGACATGGTGATGGCTAGCCTCAAGGAGGAGACCAATGACGATGGTGTATTCTTCTTGATTGTTGGTGGCTGAGCCTAAACATATGCCATTGGAGTGAAGCATTTCATGTGAGGGTGAATAGAGGGCCCAAGCAGCCGAAGCGAGATTCTGTGTCCAACGTCTAGCTTCGTCGGCGTAACTGATGTGGTAGGCCGATGGGGGTGGAATCTGTCCATAACACGAGTGATAGATTAGACGTGAGGCATGGATGAAAGAATATTAAAAAATCTAAAACAAACGTACAAAAAGAAAAAGCCTAGTGTAGAATGGCTACACTCAGGCGTAAAATTTCTTTAGGTACAACCAGTTGATGGGTTCTTTGAGAGGCTGGCCTTTGGGGGAGGCTAGAACGTACACACCTATAGTAAGGCAATGTTGGATGATATAAGGTCCATGCCATAGTGACCCAAATTTTCCATGGCCAAGGATATCGTGAGCGATATCGTAAGCGAGGATGAGGTCACCTTCGTTGAATGAGCGAAGGTTGACATGGCGATCAAAGTTGGCATTTCATCATTTTTTGGCTGCTTCATTGTTCTGTAATGAAGATCGACGATCCTCATCGAGGGACTCTAAGCTCAACAAACGCTTCTCCATTGGAGTAGTGGCAAGTAATAGCTCAATAGTGGTGTGTAAGGTGGGAATTTCGCACTCGATGGGAAGAGTGGCCTCCACCCCATGGACTAGATGAAAAGGTGTGAAACCAGTGGCAGTTTTTACTGCCGTGCGATAGGCCCATAGCACGAAGAATAACTTATGATGCCAATTGGTTTTATGTTTGTCAACCGTGTGCTGTAACATGGTTTTGAGGACCTTGTTGACTGCTTTGACCTAGCCATTTGACTGAGGGTAATATGGGGAGGAAAACTCATGGGAGAAGCCTAACCTGGATGAGAGTTCGACGAAAATCTCATTCTCGAAATGTTTCCCTTGATCAGAGACTAGTTGTAGTGGTACTCCAAAGTGGGAAATGACGTGGTTAAAGAAAAAATGGGCCACGGTCTCGGCGGTATTGTTGAAGGTAGGCATGGCTTCAGCCCACCTGGTGAAGTAATCGACTGCCACGATTATGTATTTGTGTGCATTGTTCGATGGAGGGTTGCAAGTCATGAAGTCTATGCCTCATTTTAAAAAGGGGCCGACAGTGATGACTGGGTGTAGAAGAGTAGGTGGTGCTCATGCTTTGTTCGCATAAAGATGACATTGATCACATCGCTTCACAGTGTGAATACAATCATGAAACAAGGTAGGCCAAAAGTAACCGACGTGAATGATTTTCTGGGCGGTGGACACCCCTGAGAGGTGGCCCCCACAAGTTCCACTATGGTAGTCGTTCAAGACTCGATCGACCTCGTTGATAGTTAAGCATCAACGAAGTACAATGTAGACCCCTCACCGATATAAAACATCCCTAATGAGTAGTTAATGTGGGGCTTGGTGACGAATCCGTTGATGATCATCTATGGAGAGGTGGTTTCCGAATTTTTGTGTTCGGAGGTAGCGAGGATATCACCGTACCAAGGGTCATCCAAGGGGATGTAAAAGAGATGTTCATCGGGGAAGTTGGTATTGATGGGGGAACTGGTAGTATCTGAGGGAAACGCCATGATGAGTTCAGCGAGGATAAGGGATTTATTTCTCTTGGGTG
This sequence comes from Picea sitchensis, assembly GCA_010110895.2. NCBI lineage: Eukaryota > Viridiplantae > Streptophyta > Pinopsida > Pinales > Pinaceae > Picea > Picea sitchensis. The sequence goes on along the minus strand of SNQJ01S0023232.1, from coordinate 86,263 downwards.
TTGAGAATTCGAGGTCATAGTCTTGAAGGATGATGATACATTGGGAAAATTTACCATTAATTTTCCGACGACTGATCAAGTATTGCATGGGGTTGGAATCTGCTATGAATTTGGTAGTTTAAAGAAGAATGTAATGTCACAACTTTTGGACTACGAGGACAACTCCAAGGGCTAGCTTCTCTTCGTGATTATATTTCAAGGGTGTCCCTAAAAAGGTTTTTACTAATGCAGTAAATGACATGCTCACGATCATCATCCTCTATTTGGACGAGAACTCCTGCTACTAAAACGACTGAGGCTGATATGTAGAGGATATATTCATGATTATAGTCAGGTGGACTAATCAACAGGGCATTGGAGACAGCTTCTTTAAGATCATCAAAAGTGGTTTGGGCATGTTCATCCCATTGGAATGGGATGTCATGATGGAGTAACCGAAGGAAGTCGTGTGAACGAGTAGCGTAATCTGGGACAAAGCGCTGTAAAAAGTTAGCTTTGCCTTGTAGGCTCAGTAGTTGGCGTAAATTTCGAGGGGGTGGAATTTCTGTGATGGCTTGGAATTTGAGGGGGTCCATGGTAATGCCACATTGGGACATGATGAACCCAAGGAGGCACCTAACAATGATGCAGAATACACATTTGAGGGGATTGAAGAGGATGTTGTACTGGCGACACCTTTGGAAGACGATTCATAAATCATTGAGATGCTGAGTGCGTTTCTTGGATCGAGCTGTGAGGTCATCCAAGTCTACAAGAATGATATGAGCCAGATCATGAAAGATGTATGTCATGGCCCATTGGAAAGTGGCACCGACATTCTTGAGTCCAGATGGCATGACATGATACAAAAAGGTGCCCCAAGGGGTAGTGAATGCGGTTTTGTACTGATCGGCTGGGTGAATTTGGATTTGGTTGTAGCCAGAGAAATCATCCATGAAGGACAAAGCCTCGTGACCCACACAATCATCGATAATTTGGTCGATGAAGGGAGTTAAAAAATTGTCTTTTGGACAAGCGTGATTGATGTCGCGAAAGTCCATACAAGCACGGATAGTGCCCTGCTTTTTTTTTACAGTGATGGGGTGAGACCCATGACGTATATGCGATGGGGTAGATGAACCTTGCAGTGTGTAATTTGTCAATCTCGGCTTTGATGGCCACTGCTTTGGATGGGTGTAGTGGTCATTGTTTTTTACGGACGTGTGTGATATCAGGTTGGGTGTCTATGCAATGTTCGACAATAGAGGGATCAAGGTCGGGCATCTCTGTGTACGACTAGGAAAAAATGTCCAGGTATTCCTGGAAGAGGGATTTGTAGGTGGCGATTTCATCAGGATAGCATGGAGCACCAGTGGTGATTTCCTCTATAATTCTGGATTTGATGGAAATATCTATTTTGATGGTTGGGGAAATATTGGCCATATTGCCTTCCTCGAAAGCGTTAGGGGCAGGGATAGGGTTATTGAACCAATCTATATGCCCTGATGGGAGAAGATATTTGGTTTCGATTGCGTATATGGGTTGTTGGTTAGGAGGCATGAAGGCTTCCTGTGAAAGAAAGAGCGCTTTGTGGTTGAGCGCATCCCATGGGCAATTGGGGGTAGTTAACTCCTCGAGGATATCTTCATTGCAGTGAAACTATCATGAATATAGGGGATCGAGAGGAGTGACATTAGTGACTGTCATTGTGTCATTGTCTCATGTTGATAAAGAAGTAGGGGGATTGATGCAAGGGGATTGCGATGGTTCGCTTGACATAAACCAAATATCAATATATTGTGGGTTAAAAATGATAGTCAGGCGTAAAATTTCCATAGGAAAATGAACTGGAGAATTGGGGGGATTTGGGGGTAAATCCTCGTATAAATCATCTAAGAACCATGGAGGAGTAGGGAGTGCTCCATTCTTAGGAGAAGTAATATGAAGAGCCTCTGGTGATGGAGTAGGGTTAATCACCGATTCTGTAGGGGTGGGTAGGATTTTGAATTAGGGCCATTTGTCGTTGTCCGTATTCAATGATCATAGGACATTGGTATGTGAAATGATCTAATGATTTGCAGAGAGAGAAAGGGAACCTCATACATTCATTGACTGAAGTCGTGACAAAATGGATGTCCATGACATTGGTCGAGGATGATGCAAATGGACTGGGTTCTTGCTGAAAGCTCTGGCATACTGCTGCTACCATCTGTTGGAATTGGGGTAGCGCTGGGCAATGGTGTGTATAATGGCCATATTCTGAACAGATGGCACATGCGAATTTGGTTCACAGTCCTTTGCTACTGGTGTTCTGGGAGATAGTGGCAATACTGGAGGAAGCGAAGAGTGGTGGAGGTGCTCGAGGGAGTTGAATGAGATTACGTAACTTGAGGAGAGATGGGCACTTATTGGTGGGGTTTTCATCTTTCTCACATAGCATGCAAGGAGGTTGGACACATGGGGGAAGTGGAGCAGTGGGATCCTTCTTTTTTCATTCGCCCTTAGCTGTAGCAGGGGTGCTAACGAGTGGGGGTGTGGGTGAGACGGTGGGGGTAAGTATGGGAATCTGCATCAGGATTCCTTCAGTTTGGGGAGGGAGGGATGGTTGAGGGACAATCTCGGGTGGATGGAGATACCATATTGGAATTTCTAAGATCATGTTAGGAAGGGTGAGCGTTGCGGCTACCTGGAAATCTTGTACACTTGGGGGGGAGAAAGAAAGGGATTTGGGTAATGGCTTGGGGGACTGTTTCCCAAACTGGGATATGGCCCTGGGGGAGGGGAAAATCAGGAATGGGTAGAGCTTAACTAGTTCCAAGAGATTCTCGAGGGAGGTATTCTGCGACTAATGGGACGTCAGGGGAAAAAGAGGCCTCGATGGGAGGGAGAATATCTTTAGTTTCATTAGATGAGACAACACATACTTGATTGAAAGGATGAATGAGCGGTGGTGCACCATGGTACGTCCCAAGCAAGGATGGGTCTTTGAAATTTTCAGGGCCCATCTCAATGAGTGGGTATATATCGGGATTAGTGTGGATGAATGGGAGGATATTATCGATGTTGACAGAAGGGTTAGGCTCATAATGTGAAACTTGATCGATGGTAATGATCTTCCCGTTATGGGGGAACATCATGGTTCGAAATACAGAAGAAGCAACTACCTTCATAGCATACATGTAGCTACGATTGAACAAGATATTGTAATTGAGTGGGGCATCGATAACCTCAATATCAATGAGAATGGTTTTTCCCCCGAGTTCTACAGGGACATTTTGGAAGAGCCCTTCGGGAGAAGTTGGTCATCCATCATAAGCTCTTAAGGTAATGGCAGATGGTATGAGTTTGGGGGAACCAAGTTTCTTCCATACAGATTTGGACATGATACATGTGGATGCACCTTCATCAATGATGCATCGATGAATAGTAATGTTCCGTATTTTTACGAGGATTTGAAAAGTGTTAAGAGTAGGGAGGGGAGGTTCTTCACTGTCGAGATAAAATGTGATGAGTCGGGTATCAACAGGGTTGACTGCCCCCAGGGTGGAAAGTAATGACTTCTGCTGAGTGGGACAAGTTTGAAGGACTTCTAAGACTGATATGGCAGTCGAATATTGTGCCAAGTCATCGACCAAACTATGATTATGAGATGCTCTAGCTTGAGGGTTGTGGACATTCTTGCGCAATAGGATGTGAGGAATACAAAGGGGTATTTTCGTATTAGGGCGAGGAATCATTAAGGGGGGTCCAATTGTGACTGGGGTTGCTTCTGAGGTGGTGGGAGCAGACTCGGGGGGTGTGCTATATTGACGACTGTGCGTTTGCAGAAGGACTTCTTCCTCACTAGTGAGGAGGATAGTGCGATCGACAAGATTTATCATATTGGGATACTGTCCCAACTGTGGTGGGGTAGGCTGCTTGTCTTGTTGGGTATTTATCACCCCTTGGTGTGGAATGGGGTTTTGTAGCATGACTGGGGGTGGTAGCTGCACATATTATTGTGGGGCCTTGGTGTAGAACCATGACCCTCAGACCAAGATCCGCACAGGATCGATCTCCACAACTATAATAAGCTGGAATAGCTCAGTGGGTTCTTGCTTGATTCGTAGGATCTTTTAATGACTTATGGTTGAGTTTTAATTTTGCATGCGTTAATTAACCATTTGAGAAACTTAGTGAAAGAATGAGAAAATAATAGGAATTATAACAGCCATATACATATGTGTAGATCTGAAATGCAATAAAAGACAACAAACCATAACACGCAGATTGATAACGGAGTTCGGCACAACTTTGCCTACGTCTCCGGGCCTTTTCTCTGTGGGGGAGGCTTCTTTATTTCTGTTCAAAAGCTCAAAAGTACATCACTGCAATGCCAAATGGCTACAAGACTGATCTGGTCATCTTCTTCCAGATCTCTAGAACCATGCAAAGAAAATGGCACGCAAAATGGATATCCGGAGCTCTCAGAAATGGTCCGACAGCGTCTCCTCCTCAAAAGCTTCTCTGCCTCAAAATGGCTTTGGCTTGGCTTCTCCTAGCATAACTCTGCTATGAATTCCCTCCAATGCTCTCTTCATGGCCTCAAACAGGCCTTGGTTATATAGCTGGGAAGTTAGTTGTTCACCTCCAACTTCCTCCAAGAAGTTAGGCTCCAAAACTACCCAATAACTCCCAAAAACCATTAACAATAGGCTTAATTACAATTAAAAACCCAAAATTGTTTATAAAAAACCACTTTATAACTATAATATGGCTAAAAATCGGGCTTAGCCCCTCCATTTGCACGCGCGCCCCCTTTGTCTTGGTCATATGGAACCATGTGGCCACGCGCTAGCCAAAGGCTAAGCATGAGCCAGCCCTGCTAGCTCCCAGTCTCGTGGTGTAAAGGCATATGGCTGTGGCTTTGCGTTGTAACAAAACCCCCACTATATATGTTTGGTAACGGTCAAAGAACCTATGGTTATAATAGTTATAACCGCGCTATAATTTAACACTCCGTGCATATATTTCATATATGGTCATATGTTATATCGATAGGACTGTGGGTCGGGGCTAAGCCCCTGCCCGACCCCCCATCGTATATACAATAATGTAAACATAAATACATATTGCGCCCTTTGTATAACAAGCACCACAATGTGGCCTATTGGCCCGATGGACTTTACCAAAGCGCTAGGTGGAGGGTAGGTCCACGGTTCGAATCCGGTCCAAGCCACAATTTTTACATATAACCTTCGAGCCATTCACGGGGTGCCACGTGGCAGCCCACGACTGGGCCACGTGGCACCTTAACCACCAACCAAAACATGACACTTGTCAACCGCTGATTGGCCCATGTGCCAGAGCTGTACTGCCCAGTCACCTTGCCACGTCACTCACCGTACTTCCCTGTCATCCTGCCACGTCAATTGCTGACGTCACCCATGCCACATGTCACCCTTTCAGTGGTGACACGTGTCACCTCGGCATAGGTCCAACTGTACGCCCAAATGTCCAAATTTGCCTGCCACGTGTCACTTCCTGGAGACGCCACGTGTCTCCTGTACGGACCTACCACATCAGCGTATGGACATGCCACGTCATCGTCCGTATGGACTGCACAGTCAACATTTTTTTTTGTTTTTTTTGCTTGTTTGACTTTTCAGACAAAATGCGATATCTTCTCCATACGGAGCCCGTTTGACAAAGTAAATATACCGCCAGAATCAGGAAGACGAGATGGAAGTAATGGCATTGGTTTCGTCGTATTATGAGCACTTTCATTTTTGAGCATTTTTCAAGCCCTGTCAGGCTTCTGGATCTGATTTCGGATCACACCTCCCCACAATAAGACCTTTTGGTCCCCAAAAGATTACTGACTAGTCAACAAGCTCGGGATAGGCCACCCGACTTGCTCTCTGTCTCTGAACTCTGTCCCGTGCACCTGTCTCATCAAGATCAACTGTAACACAGTCATGACAACTGACAGTATATTGTTAGCCATTTGAACCCTGTTACATCTTACTGAAGCCACTATCATCCATGTAGAAAACATTCCTAATGACAGCATCAAAAAGACGACTGCAAATGAACTGATATACTTTAGATATCTGCACGACATGAGCTTATCTTGAAGCAACTTATGATTGATTTTCCATTCAACAACCATGTCTTGTTCTTGCTTAAGATCAATTACTTCATTTGAAACAATTATTGGTTTGTTGCATACTTGTATTGCATTCGTTAACTGTTCCATTGTTTGAAGTGTTTTATTTGCTTTAACATGATGAGCATGAACCACATAATCATGACTTGCTTTAGTGAATTGATATTGATTCTTTGTCCTGTAGAATATTGCCTTACGATCAAATAATTATGGACTACCTAAGATCATTCCGCATTCTCTTAACGGCACAACATCACAAGTTACATCGTCCACATACTTATATGAAATTGCAAATTTGATTGTGCACTGTTTTGTTATGTGCATTTGATGATGATTGCTCATCCATTTAAGTGTGTAAGGCTTATGATGAGTTTGTGTTTTTAATCCCAATTTCTTAACCAATTCTTCTGAGATTAGATGAGATTGAGATCCACTGTCGATTAATGTGTCTATCTTAGTGTGTCGCATGATTACCCTTATATGAAACAAATTGCTTCTACAATCAATCTCTTCACCATTTTTACCTGTCATACCAACCAATGAAATCTTTGACTCATCACCTG
>SNQJ01S0023232.1:65869-79563 GCA_010110895.2 Picea sitchensis | reverse complement strand
AGTTAGTTGTTCACCTCCAACTTCCTCCAAGAAGTTAGGCTCCAAAACTACCCAATAACTCCCAAAAACCATTAACAATAGGCTTAATTACAATTAAAAACCCAAAATTGTTTATAAAAAACCACTTTATAACTATAATATGGTTAAAAATCAAGCTTAGCCCCTCCATTCGCACGCGCGCCCCCTTTGTCTTGGTCATATGGAACCATGTGGCCACGCGCTAGCCAAAGGCTAAGCGCGGGCCACCCCTGCCAGCTCCCGGTCTCGTGGTGTAAAGGCATATGGCCGTGGCTTTGCGTTGTAACAAAACCCCCGCTACATATGTTTGGTAATGGTCAAAGAACCTACGGTTATAATAGTTATAACCGCGCTATAATTTAACACTCCACGCATATATTTCATATATGGTCATATGTTATATCGATAGGACTGTGGGTCGGGGCTAAGCCCCGACCCGACCCCCCGTCGTATATACAATAATGTAAACATAAATACATATTGCTCCCTTTGTATAACAAGCACCACAATGTGGCCTATTGGCCCGACGGACTTTACCAAAGCGCTAGGTGGAGGGTAGGTCTACGGTTCGAATCCAGTCCAAGCCACAATTTTTACATATAACCTTCGAGCCATTCACGAGGTGCCATGTGGCAGCCCACGACTGGGTCACGTGGCACCTTAACCACCAACCAAAACATGACACTCGTCAACCACCGATTGGCCCACGTGCCAGAGCCGTACTGCCCAGTCACCTTGCCATGTCACTCGCCGTACTGCCCCATCATCCTGCCATGTCAATTGCTGACGTCACCCATGCCACGTGTCACCCTTTCAGTGGTGACACATGTCACCTCGGCATAGGTCCAACTGTACACCCAAATGTCCAAATCTGCTTGCCAAGTGTCACTTCTTGGAGCCGCCACATGTCACCTGTACAGACCTACACAGTCAACAATTTTTTTTTTTTTTTTTTGCCTGTTTGACTTTTCAGACAGAATGCGATATCTTCTCCATACGGAGCCCGTTTGACAAAGTAAATATACCGCCGGAATCAGGAAGACAAGACGAACGCAATGGAATTGGTTTCGTCAGATTCTAAGCACTTTCAGTTTTGAGCATTTTTCAAGCCCTGTCAGGCTTCTGGATCCAATTTCGGATCATTGCTGGAACCCAAATGATCCATAGGTCCTTTGGAAACCCCACCTGTGCGAACAAGCATAAGGTGTGAGCTTCACCTCCTCCAAGCAACCACGTCGCTATGACCTCGAGCCAAGCCAAATAGGCACCTTTCGCATTTCGTGACTTCGAGGTTTTCAACGCAAAGTGCCCCGACTCCTTCTCCTCAGAATTTCCAAAATGCCAAACCTCAAAAGGGGTCTAACGGCTCCTTGGCTCCTCCCTTAAACCTTCTCCATGTGACCCGGTCCTATGACCTGGTTCTATTCCTCCGAATGATTTCAGGGTTTCGCGATATCGCGAGTTGGTACTCCCTGTCTCACGACTCCTTCACTCTTGAATTCTCATTTGTTGAAATGCCGAAAGGGCTTAACGACTCTAGCTCCTCCCTTAGCCTCCATCCACGTGACCACCACTCTGTGACCATGCGCTTAACTTCAAAGCGCTAGTGGCTTTCGCGATTCAGGGAATCACGATGCAAGTGTTCCTCCTCTCCCTTTCGAATCCCCAGTCCATGAAATGTCAAAATCTCTCTACTGAGAGATCAATGACGAAAGACACTCAAAGAAAGAGACTAATCCGTCAAAACCAAAAAAAGAAAAGATGGCTAAAAGAAACTCAAAGAATGTCAAGCAGACTGTAAACAGATCAATATAGGCTCCAAAAGTTCAATCCAGTTGATCAAAGCAAAACTGGGAATCAAAAATACAGGAAGACTTAATCCAAAACTTTTACAAATGAGTTTGCAGCCTGGTAGTGGGGTACAGTGCGAGAATTAGGGATTCTCGCAATCTAGATACAGGCAGGGTGTGAGAAGGTCGCACTAAACTTAACAGTAGGGTGTGAACATTAATGATTCTTGTAGGCCACAAAGAGGTATAGTGCGATAAGGTTTGTAATCAAGAAAAAAATGGAAAAAGGAAAAAAATTGAGTGAACTTTCAGATCCAGAGAGTCTGGATGGATCTCCCACAGACTCAGAGACCATAAATCAAGCAATCAAAGCAAGGGAAACTAGACTAACTAGGAAACAATCTGTTCCCCAGTGGAGTCGCCAATTTTGTTATTGGATAAATCGTTAGCTGTAGACACTAACTGATCTCCCTAGATCCACCTAGATCTAGAACAAAACACACCAGAACATGATGCTTTCCTTAAGTTTTAAATATTGTATTTACTAACTAAATAGGGATAGGTGACATACCATTTAAACGTCACTTCCTCTCGCCATCGCCATCCTAGCTTCGTTCCAATGCTCATACACTGATGAACTTGCAAAAGAACACAACCAACCAATGTGATAGTAACATCATAAACTCAGTATAAACATATGTATGTGATCAAGGAATCATACAATAAAACACAACAAGATTTATAGGAAAAAATCATATTATTGTATCATATTAAATGTGAAAGAGAGATTACAACCATGGCCTTGATGTCGTAATGCCCCTTCCAACTGTCCTTCATTCCCCACACACTTCTTGCTCCAAGGATTCTGAGACCATGAATCTGATAGCTACTCACAATCTATCTTGACAAAGAAAATCTCAAAGCCATTCTAACTAAGCTAACAATCCCAAGCCAAAAACCACTAACTTTCTCGATGAGAGCTCATCTCCTTTTATAATATGAAGATGATAAGGTGAGGAGGTTAGGATGATCCCACTAAATCATGAAAGTGAGTAAGATCCAAACCATTTGGATGCCACCTCACCATGGAATTTTCTCCTACTAGAAGCATCGAAAAGATGCTCATTTTTCCCATGAATGAACATTCTCGCACCCTACCTATAGAGAAACTTGTGAACCTCTCGCAACCCATCTATGGTGCAGCCTGCGAGAATCGGGCATTCTCACACCCTAGTTTTTGTGCAGAATGCGAAAATCATCTTTAATAGAGTTTTTACAAAGGGAAATGCAACTTCTTTTCTCAGGAAAAGTTCTTCTCCCTTCTTTCTTCAGGAACTCAGGCCACTGACCCCTCTGAAGACTATAGATAGGTTGATGCAGGAGCATCGTAAGTAGCCAACCAAGCAAGCATAAGGCAGAAGACAGCTGGAGAAGTGCAACACACATTTTGAAATGTTTTTGAAAAATTAATGAAGCATATATTAATGTGATAGGTGGGGAAAACGTACTTACATTTATATCTTAGATATTGTAAATAGATCTTGAGCATTGCTCTCATCTGTAGTATGTAAAATCATTTATATGTAATTAATGAAAGTAGGTAGATTTGGATTCATAGATTAGACAACTTAGAGAGTAGGAGGGAAAACAGATATAGACACCCTCACCCTTGTATTATTGTATCATTAACACAGAAAAAAGAAGAAGAAGGGAGTTGTAGCAGAGAGTTGTAGAGAAGAACCCATGTACAGGAGTATTTGAGTTAATATATGAAGCTTTGACTAATATTTCATGGTGTTATGATGTTTGTTGTTTACATATGTTGAATGGTATGCTTACAGTTGTTTTTATTCTCTTTGTTATGCCTTTGTTGTTATTATGTGTTGAATGTATGATTTCATGTTGAATGATTGAAGTCTGAGAGAGAAGAATGAGTTCCAATTGTTTCTCATCCTGAGAGGGTTCTTGCAAGGAGTGCAGTGAAACGTCCGCAAGGTGTGAGTTGACAAGAGTCTGAGTTTTATCTCATAAAGTTCAGGAGAGATACCATTGTTCTCATACCAGCAAAAGTGCAGGTGAAGCACAGAGCCGTGCAAGGTGTGCGTAGGCTAGTTGAAGCCTTAGAATTTATCAACCAAGGTTGAAGAGTGAAGGAGATTTATCAACAATATGTCGTGATTTGGGTTGATGCCTTGTGTTTGATCACACAGGCATACCTATAAGGACCTGTGGAAAACATTGTTGTGTGTGTGGGGGATTCCTTGTTGAGGAATCGAAGAGTCAATTTGGCTCAGAGGTAGATTTAGAACGATCCTACAAAGATCTCAGCCTGAGGTTCGGGGGTCTGCGTCAATTTGGTATCAGAGCACAGAACAAGTTCTTTGCTTTTTGTAGTAGAGAGAACAGTGAAACATTTTATAGCCATGGTGCTGAGAAGAAGAGACAGGCCAATGCCAATGCCTGATCCAGCAAGAGAAAGAGAAATGCATGAGTTACGTGCCAGGCTTGATGTCATGGAGAGAACACAGAGACGCACAGTTGACACTGGGGATATTAGCAAGGCTAATAGTGAAAATGAAGATGGAAATGAAGGAGAAGAAGTTGTGGTTGAAGATGCTGTAGATGAACACCTATTCAGGGCTGTTGTAAGGATAGGTGCCAGAGCAAAAATGGACATTCTAGTGTATGAGGGAAACCTAGATGTTAAAGATATTCTAGACTGGATTAGAGCTCTGGATAAATACTTTGACTATGAGGATGTTGAGGAAGACAAGAAAGTCAAACTTGCTGTTACTAGACTTAAAGGGCATGCAACACTATGGTGGGATGAACTGCAGGCTGACAGACACTGCAAAGGCAAATAGAAAATCAAAAGCTGGGATAGAATGGTTGCAAAGATGAAAGCCAAATTTATACCCAGGGATTATCAAATCATTCTATTTTGGAGGATGCAAAATTTTAGACAGAAGCTGATTTCAGTGAAAGAATACACTAAAGAATCTACAAGATAAACATCAGAGCAGGTCATCGGGAAAGCGATGATGAAAAAGTTGTCAGGTACATGAATGGTCTGCGATATGACATTCAATATGAGATGAGCATGATGACCATTCAAACTGTGGAAGATTCTTATCAGATAGCTCTGAAAGATGAAGAGAAGCTAAGCCATAAACAAGGTCAAAGAGGTCGAGGTAGAAGTCAAGCCAGAGGAAAAACAATTTCCCAAGACAGAACTCAAAAATCTAAGGAAGAGGGGAAGAAACCTCAAACTCAACATGAGAGAGGAGGAATCTCACAGAGAGGGCAGTATGTTGATAGAAATACTTTTCTTTGAGCCAAAGGAAGAGGAAGAGGTAGAGGCGGTGAAGTGAAATGCTTTGTCTGTGGAAAGATCAGACATAAATCCTATGAGTGTCAAGATAAGAAGAAATATGGTGGTGAAACTCACATTTCCGAAGCTCAAGGATGAAATGTTGAGGAAGAAGACATTGAGGGCGGAAGATCCTTGATGAGGAGGAAAGTTCTCTTGAAGCCAGAGAAGGAGGCAAAGAATCCAGCCCAAAGAAACATTCAGTTTCAGACTGCTTGCAAAACTAAAGACATAGTATGCAAAGTCATAGTGGACAGTGGTAGCACAGGCAATCTCATATCTATAGAGATGGTAGAAAAGATGGAGCAGGAGACTATTGTACATCCAAGCCCATACAGAGTTTTGTGGCTACAAAAGGGACATCCGGTAAATGTCACTAAACAATGTTTAGTTGAATTTAAAATAGGAGGATATAAGGATGAAATATTATGTGATGTCATTCCCATGGATGTTTGTCATTTATTGCTGGGTAGACCATGGCAATATGACATAAACGTAGCTCATGATGGGAGAAAGAACACATACACCCTGGAGAAAAATGGGAGGACTCACATGTTGCTGCTGATTAAGGATAAAGAGGTGAAAACAGAGATAAGAAACACTGTACTTCTCATGAGTGGGAAGGAACTTCTTAATGAGGTTAAGAAGAAGGAAGACACACAATTTATTATGGTCAGGAAGCCTAAAATTGTTTTGACTAGTATGAGGATAGATGATTTACCAGAAGAAATCCAGGAATTGCTGGGAGAATTTGTTGATATAGTAGTGGACGAACTACCTTGTTCGTTGCCACCTATCAAAAGTATAAGCCATCATATCGATCTTATACCTGGAGCCATTTTACCAAACAAAGCCGTGTGCAGGTTGATGCTACAGGAAAGTGAAGAAGTCAAGAGATAGGTCCAGGACTTAATGGACAAAGGATTGATTCGAGAGAGCTTGAGTCCATGCGTTGTTCCAACAGTGCCCAGCCCAAAGAAAGATGGAGGTTGGAGAATGTGTATAGGCTCAAGGGAAATCAATAAGATTACCATCAGATATAGATTTCCATTGCTAAGGATGGATGACTTGATGGATTGCTTGAGTGGAGCAAGATTTTTTTCAAAATTGATTTGAAAACCGGGTATCACCAGATTCGAATGAGAGAAGGTGATGAATGGAAGACAACATTCAAGACGAATGAGAGGTTGTATGAATGACTTGCCATGCCATTTGTCTTAACGAATGCACCCAATACTTTCACGAGGTTGATGAACGAAGTCCTGAAGGATTTCATAGGGAAATTCGTCATTGTATATCTTGATGATATATTAATCTTCAGCAAGACAAAAGCAGGACACTTGAAGCATTTAGCTGCAGTAATGAGAATATTACAGCAAGAGAAATTGCTGATAAATATGAAGAAATCATCATTTATGAGGACAAAACTCATTTATTTGGGTTTTTTTATCTCTGCAAATGAGATGAAGATGAATCCAAAAAAGGTAGATGCAATTAAGAATTGGCCATCGCCGAAGAGTGTGTTTAAAGTACAAAGCTTCCATGGTTTGGCAATTTTCTATAGGAAATTCATCCGAAACTTCAGTGGAATTGGCGCACCAATGATGGATATGGTGAAGAAAAGACACAAGTCTTTTCACTAGACAGAAGAAGCAGAGAAAATTTTCAATCTGCTAAAGAAGAAGATCACAGAACAACCAATTTTGGTTTTGCCATATTTTAGCAAGACATTCCAGGTCAAGTGTGACGCGAGTGGATTTGCAATTGGGTCGGTCTTGAGCCAAGATGACAGGCCGATCGCATATTTCAGTGAAAAAATGAATGAAGCAAAGATCAAATACTCAACATATGACAAAGAATTTTATGCAGTCATACAAGCACTGAAGAAATTTAGACATTATTTGGTTCCTAAAGAGTTTGTTTTGTACAGTGATAATCATGCTTTACAGTTCATAACTCAGCAGGAGAAGTTGAACCAAAAGCATACTAAATGGGTTGAATACATGCAGAATTTTACTTTTGTGACTAAGCATATTTCTGGAACTGCTAACAAAGTTGTTGATGCTTTGAGCAGGAAATGTTTGTTGATGCAAGAATTCAGAGTCAAGACTTTAGGTTTTGATAACCTCAAAGAAATGTATAGGGATGATCCAGATTTCAAGGAGGCATATGAGGCATCTGAGAATCCAATTCTTAGGGACAGAAGCCAATGGACTGAATATATGATCCAGGATGGGTTATTATTCCTGGGAAATCAATTATGTATTCCAAAATGCTCCATGAGGGAGAACCTGTTGAAGGAAAAACACAGTGGAGGCTTGGTCGGACACTTCGGTCATGATAAGATGTTATCAAAGTTGAATGGCTCATATTTTTGGCCAGGGATGAGGACATATGTTAAGATATTTGTGGATAGATGCAAGATTTGTTAGCACACAAAAGGGAAAAGGCAGAACACATGGTTATATCAACCATTACCCATACCAGAAAGGTCATGGGATGCAGTGAGCATTGATTTTATATTGGGACTGCCAAGAACACAAAGAAGACGTGATTCAATCTTTGTGGTAGTCAACAGATTTTCCAAGATGGCACATTTTATACCATGCCATAAAACCAATGACGCAACTCATATTGCGAACTTGTTTTTCAAGGAAGTCGTCAGACTTCACGGCTTGCCGAGGAGTATCGTGTCTAATCAAGATACCAAGTTCGTTGGACATTTCTGGAGAACTTTGTGGAAGAATATGGGGACAAGTTTGTATTTTAGCTCAGCATATCATCCTCAAACACATGGGCAGACAAAATTCGTGAACATAAGCTTGGGAGACTTGTTGAGGAGCTTAGTGACTGAACACCATAGTCAGTGGGATCACATTCTGCCACAGGTGGAATTCGCTTACAACGTTTCAATTAACAGAAGCACAGGGAAGAGTCCATTCCAAATTGTATATGGAATGCAACCAAGAGGAGTTTTTGACTTGAAAGATTAAGAACAAGCTGAATTCAGGAGTGCTAGTGCATAGGAATTTGCAGAAGGAATGAAGGAGCTTCACAGCCGAGTTAAGGAGCGATTGCAGAGTTCAAGTCAATAATACAAGTGGAAAGCAGACCAACATAGGCGAGAACTTCAAATTGAAGTTGGTGATCTGATTCTTATGCATCTAAGGAAGGAAAGGTTCCCAAGGGGAACATATAACAAACTGAAGATGAAAAAGATTGGACCGTGCAAGGTCATAAAGAAATTTGGGGCAAACACATATGAGATTGAATTACCCGATGGGATTGGAATCTCACCGATATTTAATGTTGCGTATTTGTACCCTTACAGAGCTGAAGGAGCAGAGAAGAAACAGAAAGAGATTCAACGGACAAAACAAATGCCTGTAGATGAAAAGCCATAGATGGAAAACATAATTGACAAGAGGATTAGCAAAAAGATCAAGAGAAAAGAGTATTTCGAATACTTGGTCAAATGGAAGGGACATCCAGTTGAAGATGCTAGTTGGGAAGATGAAGAAGAAATTCATAAGCATGGACAGACCGTGTAAGAGATCATGAAAATTTTCAAGAAAGGGAGTATGATGCAGGAGCATCGTAAGCAACCATCCAATCAAGCATAAGGTGGAAGACAGTTGGAGAAGCGCATCACACATTTTACACATTTTGAAATGTTTTTGAAAAATTAATGAAGCAGATATTAATGTGATAGTTGGGGAAAGCATACTTACATTTATATCTTAGATATTGTAAACAGATCTTGAGCATTTCTCTCATCTGTAGTATGTAAAAGCATTTATACGTAATTAATGAAAGTAGGTAGATTTGGATTCATAGATTAGACAGTTTAGAGAGTAGGAGGGAAAAAGGATATAGACATCCTCACCCTTGTATTATTGTATCATTAACACAGGAAAAAGAAGAAGGGAGCTGTAGCAGAGAGTTGTAGAGAAGAATCCATGTACATGAGTATTTGAGTTAATATATGAAGCTTTGACTCAGATTTCATGGTGTTATGATGTTTGTTGTTTACATATGTTGAATGGTATGCTTGGAGTTGTTTTTATTCTCTCTGTTATGCCTTTGTTGTTATTCTGTGTTGAATGTATGAAGTCTGAGAGAGAAGAATGAGTTCCAATTGTTTCTCATCCTGAGAGAGTTCGTGCAAGGAGTGCAGTGAAACGTCTACAAGGTGTGCGTTGACAAGAGTCTGAGTTTTATCTCAGAAAGCTCAAGAGAGATACCATTGTTCTCATACTAGTAGAAGTGCAGGTGAAGCACAGATCCATTCAAGGTGTGCGCAGGCTAGTTGAAGCCTTAGAATTTATCAACCAAGGTTGAAGAGTGAAGGACTACTGTTGCAGAGAGTGCACAGAGTCGAAGAATCAAATACAAAGAAGAATTTGAAAGATTGCCTCAAAGAGTGTGTGCATGACTCCTTTCGAGACTTGAGGTTGCAATAGAAAGCTCAAGAGGATTAGCGCCTTTGAAGTATTCAAAGGAAGACGGGGAGTTGAATCATTGCGTAGAAGTTAAGTTCAGTGGAAGGATGCCAAGTTAGTTTGGCCAGAGATTCATTGAGGAGTGAATTGGATGACCAAAATTCTCCGTGGAGAACTCGCGAAGTCACGAGGATCGTAGGAGCTAGAGGAGTTGCAGGGTGGATAAGGGTTGGACGAACCCATTACATTGGTTTCAAGATTCAACATCGACCGTTGATCGTGACCGTCGAGCCGTTAAGATCATTTCGGCAAATCAAGGTTTGTAAGTCCAGAGTTCAAGCCAAATCCCTTGGTCACTCGAACTTCCGAATCACGAAATGGATTATCGTGTGTGAAGGCAAGGTGTAGAATTTTTGGCGCTTTGAAATTTTGGAGTTTGGCAATTCGGGGGTCCTGACGACAAGGAGTCGAGGCATAGTGTAGCAAAATTCCGGAAGTCGCAAGTCACGATAGGATTTTGGCGTGAATTTCGGGATTTCGGCACTTCGGATGTCGGAAAGCATAGGAGGCAGCATTTTTAGATCAAGAGTTTCGAACTCCCGGTACCCGGAAGCCCGAAATAACGTAGGTCGTCGGATCGATCGAAGGCTTATAGTCGTTGATCCCATGGAAGGCACCATTTCAGAGTTCATAGTTTTGAAGTGGGAGAGGAACGGTTGTTAGAGATTTGTTCAAGTCCCAAAAGACGGAAAGCTCGAGTGGACAGGTGGCAATAATCCATCTCAAAGACAGAGTACAGCGGAGAAGATAAGTGGTGTACTCTTCCCCATGTGGAGTATCCGGATTCGCGAAGTTGCGAAGTCCGAAACTCCGAATCAACGAAAAGTCCCAGTCATACTTGTTGGGAAAACCAGTCGCGTGAACACATCGGGGTTTGACATTTCGGTAGTTTTGAAGACAAGAGTCAGGGTTCTTTGCTCCAAAATTCTCGAAGTCACAAAACGCGACACAATTGTGGAGGAGGACGCGACCAAGGATTTTGGAAATTCAAAATTTTAGGTTTCGAAGGGTTGAAGAGTCAGAAACTCGACAACAGGATTCGCGAAATCACGAAATCCAAAATCCCGAAAGGAAAAGAAAAGCCCCGATCACATATTGTTGGTCAGGAGATTTGGGTTGATGCCTTGTGTTTGATCACGCGGGCATACCTATAAGGACTTGTGGAAAACATTGTTGTGTGTGTGTGGGATTCCCTGTTGAGGAATCGAAGAGTCAATTTGGCGCAGGGGCAGATTTAGAATGATCCTGCATGGATCTCGGCCTGAGGGTCGGGGGTCTGCTTCATAGGTTTACACCATTAATGGTCATAGGGATGACAAAAATAATGTGTAACAGAGAGCCCCCCAAGGTATGAAGTTAGAGTAGAGTGATAGATGAAATACTTTGTCGAGTGTGTGTAGGGAACAAGGAACATTCGGTCGGAAACCTACCAACAAACAAGGAAATACAGTACAATAATATATCATCACTGAGGTAGGCATTCCCATACTCAGAATACAAATGACTCAAAGCATAAATGCCGACATGCAAAGATCCATGTCATGTAAGACAAGGTCATGGCCACCAAACATACACCGTGGATCCATGCCGTTATGAATAAAATCTTAACATAGCCACCAAAAATACATTGTGGATCTATGTGTTAAAGATTCAAATTTGAACATAGCCACCAGACATATAATGTGGATCTATGCAATAGTAAAAACTGAATATACTCCAACGCAACCTGAATCTGTCAGAAAAGATCCGGGGTCTTCATCTCCATCACTCTATAGTACGAATCTAACCATGTGAATACATGTGTCAAAGTCAAACATGGTAGAAACCACTTGATTACGGGTCGTTAGTGAATACCGTTAACAAGTGTGAGAGAAATCACCATTAATGTCAATGACTCCCAAGGTACTCTAGTACAATCCAACGAATGTGAATTAATGAGCTGAAGTCAAACACTCGACGAAATCTCCCGATCAGAGGTCAATAATGAAAACCCACTGTCGAAAGCAAGGAAACCTGCCATTGAGGCATGCAAGTTCCAAGGTACCAATTAGTTTCTAAGTCTAATTCCTACATAATGAGTTGAAGTCAACAAGAAAAGACTCACCACAGGAGGGCCTTAATGTAGCCCACATCAATGACATGAAACGGGTAACAAGATTTGAAGTAGATCAGAGTAACAAGTGATTCAGGACTGACTCAGGGATGGCCGATGCAATAGAAGGCTTAAGGACTGGAGAAATGCTTGACGCGATAGAAGGCTTTCTAGGTTGAACTTCTCTTTGAACATATTGACGACAGGACAACTGTCCTGGGAAATACTGACTCAACAACAGTGATCATAGACCAATTTGTAATCTTATAAGGAGTATGATCAAGAGACGAGTGGATTTTCCAACCAAGACACAAAGCGAGTGAAAGGGTGTCATGAAAGTGAGTAAGATCCAAACCATTCAGATGCCACCTCACCATGGAAGTTTCTCCTTCTAGAAGCATTGAGAAGATGCTCGTTTTTCCCACATATGAGCATTATCGCACCCTACCTATAGAGAAAATTGTGAACCTCTCGCAACCTAGATATGGTACAGCCTGTGGGAATTAGGCATCCTCACACCCTAGCCATAGTGCAACATGTGAACATCATCTTTAATAGGGTTTTTACAAAGGGAAATGCAACTTCTTTTCTCAGGAAAAGTTCTTCTCCCTTCTTTCTTCAGGAACTCAGGCCACTGACCCCTCTAAAGACTACAGATAGGTTTACATCATTAATGGTCATAGGGATGACAAAAATAAAGTGTAACACCTTTTAAGAGAACATGGAGGAAGAATAGGGGGGATTTGATTTGGGGAACTGAGCGTCCTATGGGAGGAAAAATTCAAATATATAGGCTCTTTGAGGAAAAGATAATTTATGGTATAACTTTGTTATGATTTCGATATTGAAAGGGGAGGCAGATTCATTTCTGGGTATCTGCATCATATGATCAATGGCCTCTGGCATGATGAGGAACATAGCTTCTCCTGATGATGAGACTATGGCTCTCTGGTCGGGAAGGTAATGAGCCTGACATTTGAGGGAAAATTCAGGGAAATGATGGACTTGGGGGAAAATATATAAAGCAATATTGGACTCCCAGAGCCCGATTTCATCGCTTTGATCTAAGAAAGTGTCTTTGAGCCACGACTGCAAATCCATGAAGTTAACTTCGCACCTTGTGTCTGATATTAGATGATCTTTGTTGGCCAATGGGATCTTGTCGAGGTCGAAAGGAGGTGGGAGGAAAGGATTTTCCCCAGCTTCTTCTTTCTTGGATTTTGGCGCCATTGCTGTGAAGATTACCTACAATTCAAACAAAATTTTAGTGGTAATGGTTGAGGCTAGATGAGGCGTTGCAGAGGTGGAGGAAAATGAATCTCTTTATGTGCAGGGAATGTGAATGGAATGGGAGATGACCAAAACGGGATTGAATTTGAATGGATGAGTATTCGTTTGGGCGAACAGGGACAGGTCAGATGGACAACGGGTATGTGGTTAGACATAAATGGCCAATAGATCATTTAGAGCATGAGAGTGCAAGATGAAGGATGTCTGAAGTGTACCTTTGGTCGACATGTGCACTGGTGATTGGAAGGCGAATGGGAAAGATATGACCTGTAATGGTTAGATGGATGTGACATGTTGACGGGGTCATGATGTGGAACTTGCAGAGGGTGGTGGTGAATTGTAACATTGACAGGTGGTAAATGTCTAGAGAGGGGGAGTTTGGATGCAATGAGGTGACACCGTGTTGCAATGGGGCCCGCCTGGATTTGTTTCATTTTGGAACCCCCCTTTTAGTTAAAGGCATAACAGTCTTGGGGGTCTGGGATTCCTTGATGACCGCTGATCTGGGTGAAGCCAGATCAACCATTGATCTGGGCGTGTTATTTAACATCATATCAGACCCCCCCCCCCCTCCGTTAAAAATAGAATGGTCGAGGGGGGGGGTGTCCGGAATCTTCTATGGATCGTCTGAT
>SNQJ01S0023232.1:43277-65824 GCA_010110895.2 Picea sitchensis | reverse complement strand
GGGGGGGGTCCAAAATATTTTTAGAGTCGTAGATCTGGGCGCTCATCGCTCAGTCGTAGATCTAGGCCCGATCTTTACTTTTCTAGGGCATGATTCAACATATGGCACACGACTTAGTATTAATGACTTTTTATGGGTTTTGTGCATTGCTTCTTCTACTCTTTATCACCACGGGGTTAGAAAAACACTTCATCATCCAAAATATTGCATTTTTTTATCAATCATCATATATATTTATTGAAAGGAAGTTGTTTAACCTATGTCCTAACCTACATCATTTGCACCTTTAGCCCAGTTTAGAATGTTGGACTAAGAAAATACTCTACCTAGGGGCTATTTGACCAAGCTTAGTCTGTTTGGTCAAATTTATTCACTAACTAACCTATCATCTTGACTAAGATTAGACAATTTAGTCAAGCTTATTCACTAAGATTATCAACATCAATTTAAAAGGACTTGGCCATGCTTAGACTGTATGGATCAAGTCATTGTTATTGCATGGGGATTTATTTAATTTCTTTTATGCCCTCTTTTATTCTTTTCTCATTTTCTATTCTTTTTTCTTTCTTTCTTTTTCAGGATGTAGTAATCTCTGCAAATCAAAAACACTGAAGGGAACAAAAATACAATCAACAGTTGATCCTATAAATTATAGGGTTATAACAGATTCCCATGGCCTGTTAGGAGTAGGAAGATGAGTGTACAGGCCTTGTTTCTTAGTGGTTGGTTTGGCAATAGCACAGGAAGTGCAGGACCTGATATACTTACTGACCTCCTGTCGAAATTTCGACCAGTAGAAATGTTTCTGTAGCATCGCCATTGTATTTTCGACACTGAAGTGTCCTACCACCCGACTGTAGTGGGTTTCCCAGATCAACTTCACTGGCTCACTTGATGGAACACAAATATGGCCCAAACGACACAACAACCCATCCTGAAGATGGAAATTATCGACAACTGCGTTTGCACCCAACATTTGGTAGGTGGTGGCGAAGTCAGGGCCTGTCTCAAAGATTTGGGGCCATCCATATGTCTCATGGCCACAAGATTCTAGCATGGTGGTGAGTGCCACGACTGGAGGTCTACTCAGGAAATCAACGACGTGATTGGTGCTTTATGTTTTATACTTGATGTTGAGGTGGAATTGCTGTAAGTATGTGGACCACTTTTGATGGCAGTCATTCTACAATTTTTCCTGTGTCTGCATGAACTGAAGTAGCTTATGATCAATGTGGATGACTGTCTCCTTCCCAAGAATGTAATGTCTCCACTGGCAGCAGGCTTGCATAATGGAGTACATTTCTTTATCGTAAGTAGGGTACTTACAAACATTATCTGACAGCGTTTCACTATGATAGGCAACAGGGTGGCCGTGCTGAGTGAGAACGACACCCACAACATAGTCTGAAGCATCTGTCTCTGTTAATGATTTTTCTTGTCATGGTCTCGAGAGCTTTCTGGTCTGCAGGTTGCACAAAATTCTTAAGCGCAACATGGAAGAATCCTCGTTTTATTTTAGCAGGTCAAGCGAGCGGGCAAAAGTTGTCGGCAGCATCCAAGGTATAGTTTGTGAAGCAGGTCAACGGGTCGGTGTGTGATTGCAGTAATTGGAAAACTACTGCTACAGGCACGCACAGAGTCAAAGGAAGCTTGAACAATTTAAGCATCGCAGGTTGGCGAAGAGGCGAAGGGATCTTGTGGTAGAAATCAGTGATCTCGCGATCTTGGGAGTTCGCAGGCTGAATGCCCAAGTCTTTGGTGTTAAAAGTCGCGAGACACGAGGTCCCAAGGATCTCGGGCTTGGGCCCACAATAGCGCTGAGATAATCAAGGCTGTCCATCTGAGGGGACACGTGGTGCGCACTTAGGCTACTCGCCTCCTTGTCCCTCGCAGCTTTGAAGCATAAGAATTGGTTCCTTCCATTGGCGAGGTCACGAGGACTCGGGCCCACAAAAGTGTCGAGAACATCTCAGCCGTCCATCTGAAGCGGACACGTGGTGTGCGCTTAGGCTACTCACCTCCTCGCCCCTCGCAGCTTTGAAGCATAAGAATTGGTTCCTTCCATTGGCGAGGTCGCGAGGACTCGGGCCCACAAAAGTGCCGAGAACATCTCAGTCGTCCATCTAAAGCGGACACGTGGCGCGCGCTTAGGCTACTCGCCTCCTCGCCCCTCGCAGCTTTGAAGCATAAGAATTGGTTCCTTCCATTGGTGAGGTCGCGAGGTCACGAGGGCATATGGTCACGGCCCATGGTCACTTGAGGTAAGGAAGGGGTTGCATAAAGAAGGCCCGAGGCGTCGAGCTCAGTTGCAGAAGGTACCAACGCGACCTCCAGGCGCCATTGGATTTAATCTCCTTACTGTTCCTCGCCTGGAGTAAGTGATGGTAGGCAGGGGTGGGTGAAACCTCTCCTCATACATTAAATATAAGGTATGGAAAGTCTGGCAAGCAGTCCGCTCGAGGGGGGTCTGTGTACCCAGTTCTTCACAGACGCCACGCCGAAGTCTTCAGCTCGACAAAGAAGTTTGCGCACGCTAGCTCAGCTCTTAATGGCTCAGCTACATTTCCTGCAAGAGCCATGCTTAGTTAAGGTGGCCCATAAAAGAATATATCAGTACGAGTTTGACTGAGGTGAGGGGACATCAAGCTGTGAGTCACTTGGCACGCCTCTGTTAGGCATTTTTTTCTGGGTATATAGGCTCAGTTGTTGTATTTTTTTTAGGTATCGATGGTTGAGTTGAGCTCCCGGTTGTAACATTTTAATGAAGCACTGATATTCTGGTTACGTATAGACTTCTGAGATTTCTTTCCTTATGAATGCCAGTTTCTTTTACATCTTTGTTAAGTTGTGTTAGAGCTTCTCGGAATTGGAGGATCCAGTCGAGCTGTAGCTATTATAGGATGATGTTGTAATGGATCACTGTAATGGTTGCACTGTCTTTAATCAGTTTGTGTGATTTCCCCAACGCTGAATGACTTGGAATTGGAGGATCCAGTCAAGTATTCTTTCAGTTTCTTGAAGCTCTGAACCAGGAGGATCCTGCTATCAGAGTTTTTCTCCTACAAACCGTTGCAAGCCTGCTGCTTGTAGTTGTTTGTTCATCTTTCTTTTCAAGTCTTCCACCTATTCACCCTTTAATCAACCCATTGGCTGAAATTAGGATTCCAGACCTCCTTTGTTCTCTGCGTACCAGATACAGTCCCTGAGTTAGAGTGATATCTCCTCGAGTCTTTATCTTCATTTGATCACCCCTTATAAACAAATCGTGACATAAAACCGATGGGTGTCGGGCTCTGCTCCTGCAAGCAATCTAGGAGTGACTTCCTACGCTAACATTTCTGGCGCCGTTGCCGGGGACGAAGTTGAATATTTTCCCCGGGATTGAACGACAACTATTAACTGATTCTGAAGGTGCATCAGATATCAAAACTATTGAGATTGCTACTGTGCACCTGGCGAATCCATTGTGACGACTCCACTAGAGCGAACCCGCTATTTTAATTGTGGCTTCCAGAGGCAGACATACGCAGTCTCATCCACAACTGCCTCTAGCTACTCCTGAAGCTAACTCAGAAGTGGTGCGTAGAAAGGGAAAGAGCTCTACAAAAGAAGTTTCCATCGTCGAAATAGGTAACCCACCTTCTCCTCCTGTAAGAACTCCTTTTTCTCCTCCGCAGTTTAGTGATAGACCTCCTTCAGAGGCTTCCCGTTTCCTGAATTTTGGGAGCGTTCTTGCTAAGTTTTCCCCTCCTGGCCTGGCGCTAGAGGGAGAAACCCTTGTCACTCCCCTCTCCTTTGAAGCTGTTTATCGGCGAAGACCCATGACTGCAGAGGATTTCCCCACTCTTGCACGAAGAGGAGCAGCTGCAGACTTGAGCTCGTTAGCCTTCCCCTTAAATCCTCTTTTGTTTTCTACCCCGCTTCGGGACTCATTCCTAGCAGCCCCTTTGCGAACTCCTTCTCCTTTGAGTTCTCCTCCACCCAATATTCCCATGGCTGGTGCTAATCCCCCTCTGAATAGGATGGATGCCATAGTTGCTACTAGGTATGCTCCTTTAATCTTACCCCATCCTATGAACCCCCTCCCTGCTGGAGATTATTTGAAGTACATGCCCAAGTTCACTGGGGAAGGAGACATAACTGCCGAGGAGCACCTGGTTGCTTTCTACAACTATGCAGACAACCTTAACATTGAAAATGAAGATGTCTGGATGAGAGTCTTTGTCCAGAGCCTAGATGGTGAAGTGAGGAAGTGGTTTAGAGGATTGGCTCCCGGGTCTATTGCCGGGATTGAAGCTCTAGATAGTGCTTTTCTGAGACAGTGGGGAGATAGGAAGGATTTCATGTATTACATGACAGAGTTTGGGTCTCTGAAAAAGATGGACGGAGAGTCTGTCTCCGACTTCTCCAAAAGGTTCAATAAGATGTATAATAAGATTCCTGCAGAAATAAAGCCTTCAGAAGCTTCTGCCAAAATTTCTTATGCTGGTGCATTTGGCCCTAATTTCTGCCTTTTGTTGAGAGAAAGAAGAGCCACCTCCTTGACTCAAATGCAAGATGCGGCTATAGAGGTAGAATCCAATGTGTTAGCAGCTGACAGACTGAGGAGCAAGGCCGACGCAGACAGAAGAAAGGGAAGATCGGAAGCCTCAACTTCTAGATCATTGGTGCCCCACCCTCAAGTGGATGAACTGACCAAGATGGTGAAGTCTCTGTCTGCAGAAATGGAGAGGATGAAGGTGGAAGGAAGGCAAGCATATAAAGGCCCTCAGATCGCCGAAAATAAAGGAGGCTTCAGGAGGCCAAATAATTTTACTCCCCCTAATGTTCAAAAAGAGAGGGGAAGAGACAGAGAAGACCAGAAGATCCAGGCCCCTTTTCAAAACAATTTTGTGGCCGAGGGGGAAGAAAGAGAAGCAGATGAGATTGATCCTGAGATCCACTGCTTAGAAGACACTCCTCCTTTTCCTCACCTCACTCAAGCATCTTACGAGGAGTCTCTCATGGACAGTCAACTAAATGAACTGAGCAAGGGAGACAAGGCTACTGGCGGTTGAGGCAGGTACAACCTGAGGTCTGACAAGAAGACAGCAACACCGGATATTCCTGAGCAGTCCACTAGAGCAGAACAGCCTGCCAACGGAGTAGCGGATGTTCACAGAGGAAAGAAGGCTCAACCCCTCTCTCCCATTGCCCATAATCATGCCCCTGAAATAAGAGAGATCCCCAAGCTTGCATCTTCCTTTAATTTTGAGCATGAGATTCAAAGGATCAGAATCCCTGTGCCCCTTACCGAGCTTATCAAACATGACAAATTTAAAAAATGCTTCTTTGATCTTTTGCAGTCTGAAGCCTCATTCCCCCCCACAAACTCCATAAACCTCCAAGATGAAAATCCCGCAGTTATTTTAGGTCCCATGGTTGAAGATAGAGATGATTCATCCCCTCCCTTCTACACCTCCCTGAACATACATGATAAAGTGCCGCACAATTGCCTGATGGATTCAGGGGCTTCTCACAACCTCATGCCCAAAACTGTCATGGAAGAGCTAGGACTCATCCGAGCCTATCATGACCTCTATTCCTTTGACTCCAGGAGAGTTCAGTGTCTTGGAGTTATTAAAGACCTGGTTGTGACCTTGTTTCAGCTGCCTATGAAAAGTGTGGTCATGGATATCGTAGTAGCTGATGTCCCCCCCAAGTTCGGTATGTTGTTATCAAGATCTTGGATAAAAAGACTGGGGGGAACCTTACAGATGGATCTCACGTATGCTACTATCCCAGTGTTTGGAGGAGAGCATAGAAGATTATACAGGGAAGCTCAATTGGCCTATATAATCAGTGATGAAGCCAACCCTACCAACCATCCCATCTTTGCCTTAGACACTGATTTAGGATCTAGTGTGCTTCAGCTCACCCATGCTCCCGAACCTCCTCTCAGACTCAAAAAGCAGCCCACTGTTTCCCCTGAGGTTCCCCCCTCCATCACCCCCATATGGAAAATGTTCTTCGATGGAGCCTCCTCCAGAGAAGGTGTTGGAGCTGGAGTGGTTTTTGTGTCACCTACTCAGGATACCATATCTCTGTCATACAAATTAGAATTTGAGGCTACCAACAATGTGGCAGAGTATGAAGTGCTTGTTCTAGGATTAAGGGCCGCAAGGGAGATGGGAATTCAAAAGGTAGAAGTGTTCGGAGATGCCGAGTTGGTAGTCCAGCAGGTCAGAAACGCCTATCAGGCTAAGCATCCCCGACTTAGAAGATACAAAAATGAGGTATGGGATCTTATTGACAGCTTCTTCTCAGCTTTTAACATTTCTTTCATCCCAAGAGAGAAGAACACAGTGGCAGATTCCTTGGTTGCCTCAGTAAGTAATTTTATAGTATCCTTGCCCTCTCAGCTTAGGTATGATGTAGAAGTAAAATACAGGCCCTCCATACCTGACAATGTCAAGCATTGGAAGGTGTTTGAGGATGATCTTGAGATCAAGAAATTCTTGGAGACTATCGAGGAGTTTTCAGAGCTGCATATCGATCAAGGTTCTGCCTCGGAAGAAAGGTCAGATGAGGGTGAGTTGCTGAGTAAAATAGCAAAGCACAACATTATTCAGTTGCCTAGCAATCACATTCCAAGGGGACTGGTCCCATTAGAGAGGTTGTTTGATGGGAATGATGTGGCAGTAAAGGGGAGGATTTCAGGCGATGATGTTGATACAACTGAGTGCAACATCGGCACACCAGAGGAGCCTAAGTTTGTCAAGTTGTCAAGGAGTTTGACCAAGGAGCAGAGGGTTGAATATACCAAGTTGCTGAGAGATTTCGCTGATGTGTTTGCATGGACCTACGAAGACCTCAAGACATATGACACATCAGTCATTGAACACAAGATCCCTCTGAAGGAAGGAGCTACGCCTTTCAAGTAGAAGCTGAGACCAATAAATCCCATGTTGCTGCCTATCATGGAGAAAAAAGTGAAGAAATTGCTAGACGCCCACATCATTGTCCCCTTGAGATATTCCGATTGGGTGGCCAATTTGGTTCCGGTGAGAAAGAAAACTGGGGAAATCAGACTCTGTTTTGATTTCAGGAACCTGAACAGGAGCTCAAGGAAAGACAATTATCCCCTGCCCAACATGGAGCACATATTGCAGAAGGTCACTGGCGCATCTAGGATGTCCATGATTGATGGTTTCTCTGGCTACAATCAGATATCAGTCATGCCTGAGGACAGAGAGAAGACAGCCTTCACCACTCCTTGGGGCACATTCATGTATGCCAAAATTCCCTCCGGATTGATGAATGCAGGAGCAACATTTCAGCGAGCCATGGACATAGCGTTCATCGGAGAGAAGGATCAGTTTGTGGTTATCTATCTGGATGATATCACAGTCTTCTCCAGGACAGACAAGGAGCACTGTTGCCACTTGAGAAAGGTCTTCATGAAGTGTCGGAGGTATGTCTTATCCTTGAATCCCAATAAGTCCTTGTTTGCTATGAAGGAGGGGAAGCTGCTAGGCCAGATAGTATCATCAGAAGGAGTAAGGATTGACCCTAGCAGGGTGGAAGCAATTCAGACTCTGTCACTTCCCAGATCTAAAAAAGAGATTCAGGCATTTTTGGGGAAGATAAATTTTCTGAGGACATTCGTCTCGAATTTTGCCGAGCTGGTGAAACACATCACAACCATGCTCAGAAAGGGAAGTGAAGTAAAGTGGACTGCTGAACCCAGGGAATCTTTTTCTCAAATAAAGAAGGCATTGACCGAGGCGCCTCTGCTGATCAGTCCTGATTATTCTAAAGATTTCCTGATTTTTTCTTTTGCTTCCTGTGATACAGTAGCAGCAGTCTTGTTGCAGAAAAATGAACAAGGACGAGAGCAACCTATTGCCTTCTACAGCAAAGCATTAAGAGATGCAGAACTCTGGTACGAGGCCATGGAAAAGCAGGCCTATGCCCTGGTGAAAGCTCTGAAAGCTTTCAGAGTCTATGTCTTGCACTCAAAGTTCATTGCATATGTCCCTTCGACCTCTATGAAGGACATTCTTATGCAGCCCGACATGGACGGGAGAAGAGGAAAATGGATCGCCAAGATCCTAGAGTTTGATTTGGAGATCAAGCCCACTAAGTTGATAAAGGGGCAGGGTTTAGCCAAGTTACTGGCCGAATCCAATTGCGAAGCTTTGGAGATTAACTACATTAATGAACAGGCCAAATCATCCAGTAAGGATTCTCAAAGTGCCTTATCATTGGCAACATGCCCCTGGTACAAAGATATCTTGTATTTTCTGCAAGAATTGAGGCCTCCCGATGGGATGGAAAAAGGCAAGGCGAGAGCTTTAAAGCTCAGGGCGATCAGATATTGCCTCATAGACCAGGCCTTGTATTGGAAAGATCCTCTGGGGGTATTCTTAAGGTGCTTGGACCCACAAGAAGCTCAGCAGGTTACATTTGATTTCCACAGTGGCCTTTGTGGGGGTCATCATTTCTGGAAGAGCACAGCCCATAAGATCCTCCGAGCTGGGTATTACTGGCCTACTTTATTCTCCGATGTCTGCAGAGAACTCAAAGCTTGCATCAAATGCCAGAAGTTCTCAGGTAAGCAGCAGCTCAAACCTCTGCCATTAAAGCCTGTGGTAGTTTCAGCACCCTTTCAGCAGTGGGGGTTGGACTTCATTGGAGAAATTCATCCTCCCTCAAGTGGCCAGCACAGATGGATCCTCACCGCAACCGATTATTTCACCAAATGGATAGAGGTTGTCCCCACCAGGAGCACTTCCCACAAAGTGATTATTAGTTTCTTGGAAGATATCATAGCCCGTTTTGGTTGCCCCAGCAGAGTTGTCACTGACAACGCCGCCCCCTTCAGGTCTGAGCCTCTGGTCAAGTTCTGTGAACGATTTGAGATTTCACTGATTCACTCTACTCCCTATTATCCTCAAGGGAATGGACTGGCAGAGTCTTCCAATAAAAGCCTGATTAAACTCATTAAGAAATTACTAGAAGACAATAAAAAGGCCTGGGATTCGAGGCTCAAATTTGCTCTGTGGGCCGACCGAGTGACAACCAAAAGATCCCTGGGCGTCTCTCCTTACCAGCTTGTTTACGGAACTGAGGCCGTTCTCCCTACTCAACTCGCCTTATCTGTGGCAAAGTTCCTCCAGGACCTTGAAGGAGAGCCTGACAATATGGTCAGAAGGATTCATCAGATGGTGGAAGTGCAGCAGATTAGAGAGCAGGTCATGAACAGGGCCTACCATCATCAGTAGAAGATTAAGCAGGCTTTCGACAGAAAGAGTAGAAAGAAAGAGTTCGAACAGGGTGATCTGGTGCTCAAATGGGATGCGCCCAGGCAGGACAGGGGCAAGCACAGTAAGTTTGATGCCCTCTGGTTTGGGCCTTTCAAGATCCTTGAGGTATTCTCGAACAATACTTACAGGTTGCAGGATCTAGAAGGCGAAGAATTTTTTGGTGGCCTAGTAAATGGGCATTTTTTAAAAAAGTGTTTTGTCTGAGCCTCCAGTGGCTCCTTTGTTTGTAAATAGTAGCTTTTGTTTCTTAGTTCATTTTTGTTCTTTATCTATTTTTGCGGCCTAATAATGACTCCATAGCCCAACAGAAAGGCGACTGGAACTGCCGAAGGAGTTCTTAGAGCATCACAGGGACGACTCTATCCCCCATGGAGCCAAATGTTAACGATTTTTCTTGTCATGGTCTCGAGAGCTTTCTGGTCTGCAGGTTGCACGAAATTCTTAAGCGCAGCATGGAAGAATCCCCGTTTTATTTTAGCAGGTCAAGCGAGCTGGCAAAAGTTGTCGGCAGCATCCAAGGTATAGTTTGCGAAGCAGGTCAACGGGTCGGTGTGTGATTGCAGTAATTGGAAAACTGCTGCTACAAGCATGCACAAAGTCAAAGGAAGCTTGAACAGTTGAAGCGTCGCAGGTTGGCGAAGAGGCGAAAGGATCTTGTGGTAGAAATCAGTGATCTTGTGATCTCGGGAGTTCGCAGGCTGAACGCCCAAGTCTTTGGTGTTAAAAGTCGTGAGACGCGAGGTCCCAAGGATCTCGGGCTTGGGCCCACAATAGCGCCGAGATAATCAAGGTCGTCCATCTGAGGGGACATGTGGTGCGCACTTAGGCTACTCGCATCCTTGCCCCTCGCAGCTTTGAAGCATAAGAATTGGTTCCTTCCATTGGCGAGGTCGCGAGGTCGCAAGGACTCAGGCCCACAAAAGTGTCGAGAACATCTCAGCCGTTCATCTGAAGCAGACACGTGGCGCGCACTTAGGCTACTCGCCTCTTCGCCCCTCGCAGCTTTGAAGCATAAGAATTGGTTCTTTCCATTGGCGAGGTCGCGAGGTCGCGAGGACTCGAGCCCACAAAAGTGCCGAGAACATCTCAGCCGTCCATCTGAAGCGGACACATGGCGCGCGCTTAGGCTACTCGCCTCCTCGCCCCTCGCATCTTTGAAGCATAAGAATTGGTTCCTTCCATTGGCGAGGTTGCGAGGTCACGAGGGCATATGGTCACGGCCCGTGGTCACTTGAGGTAAGGAAGGGGTTGCATAAAGAAGGCCCAAGGCGCCGAGCTCAGTTGCAGAAGGTACCAACGCGACCTCCAGGCGCCATTGGATCTAATCTCCTTACTGTTCCTCGCCTGGAGTAAGTGATGGTAGGCAGGGGTGGGTGAAACCTCTCCTCATACATTAAA
Source organism: Picea sitchensis (assembly GCA_010110895.2). Lineage (NCBI taxonomy): Eukaryota > Viridiplantae > Streptophyta > Pinopsida > Pinales > Pinaceae > Picea > Picea sitchensis. The sequence continues at coordinate 55,118 of SNQJ01S0023232.1, read as the reverse complement.
TATAAGGTATGGAAAGTCTGGAAAGCGGTCCACTCAATGGGGGCCTGTGTACCCAGTTCTTCACAGACGCCATGCCGAATTCTTCAGCTCGATAGAGAAGTCTGCGCACGCTAGCTCAGCTCTTAATGGCTCAGCTACCTTTCCTGCAAGAGCCATGCTTAGTTAAGGTGGCCCGTAAAAGAAGATATCAGTACGAGTTTGACTGAGGTGAGGGGACATCAAGCTGTGAGTCACTGGGCACGCCTCTGTTAGGCATTTTTCCTGAGTATATAGGCTCAGTTGTTGTATTTTTTTTAGGTATCGATGGTTGAGCTGAGGTCCCGGTTGTAACATTTTAATGAAGCACTAATATTTTGGTTACGTATAGACTTCTGAGATTTCTTGCCTTATGAATGCCAGTTTCTTTTACATCTTTGTTAAGTTGTGTTAGAGCTGCTCGGAATTGGAGGATCCAGTCGAGCTGTAGCTATTATAGGATGATGTTGTAATGGATCACTGTAATGGTTGCACTGTCTTTAATCAGTTTGTGTGATTTCCCCAATGATGAATGACTTGGAATTGGAGGATCCAGTCAAGTCTTCTTTTAGTTTCTTGAAGCTCTGAACCAGGAGGATCCTGCTATCAGAGTTTTTCTCCTACAAATCGTTGCAAGCCTGCTGCTTGTAGTTGTTTGTTCATCTTTCTTTTCAAGTCTTCTACCTATTCACCCTTTAATCGACCCACTGGCTGAAATTAGGATTCCAGACCTCCTTTGTTCTCTGCGTACCAGATACAGTCCCTGAGTTAGAGTGATATCTCCTCGAGTCTTTATATTCATTTGATCACCCCTTATAAACAAATCGTGACATAAAACTGATGGGTGTCGGGCTCTGCTCCTGCAAACAATCCAGGAGTGACTTCCGATGCTAACAGTCTCGATCTCAAAGGGATGTTGTAGGTATGGTAGTGAAAGTACTTGGGTTGAGCACACGTGTTGCTTCATATCATTGGATGCTTGTTGTTGTTACCGACCCCATGCAAATTTCGCCTTACCACCACCCCTGTTTATTTGGCTAAGGGCCCAAGCAATATGGGAGAATCCCAACACGGCCTGTGGTATAAATTGGCAAGGCCCAAGAAGCTCTAAAGATCAGTGAGTGTTGTTGGGGCTAGCCAATCATGGATGACTTGGATATCGACTGGATCCACATGTACGCCATGCTGATCAATGATGTAGCCCAGGTACTAGACCCAGTCCATGCCGAAGGATAATTTTTCCAAGTTGGTGTATAGATTGTGCTACTGAAGGGTGTGAAACACCTACTGAATATGTTGCAAGTGTTCGAACCAGTTCTTGTTGTAAATTAGAATGTCGTCCAGATACACCAATACAAAATTATTGGTGAATGGTCACAGGATATCATCCATCATCCTCATGAAAGTGGCTGGGGAATTTGTCAAACCAAAGGGCATGACCAACCATTCAAAAATCTCTTCCTTTGACTTGAAGGCGGTCTTCCATACATATGTTTGTTCTATCGGGACCTGGTGGTAGCCAGACTTTAGATTAATCTTACTGAAGTATTTGGCCCCCATGAGTTGATAAGGGAGGTCATCGATTCGGGGAATCGAGTACCAGTTTCTGATTGTGATTTTATTCAGAGCCCGGTAATCAATAAACCGTCACCAGGTTCCATCTTTCTTCTGTACCAGCACGATTGGGCTCCTGTAAGGTGATGAGCTGGGGCGGATGTGCCCCTTGTGGAGAATTTCTTAGATCTGTCACTTGATCTCCTCATTCTCTAAAAAAGAGTGATGATAGACTGGCTTATTGGGCAGTGGTGCGTCGAGGGTCAGATTGATGGGGTGCTCGACCTGGCATAAAATAGGTACCCCTATAGGTGAGGAGAAGATATCTGAGTATTCCTCCACGACCTTATCTACTTGCTTCTGTTGTGTGGAGAGGTCGGCCGTAGAGACCTTGGATGTGGCTATGATATTTCACTTATTCTGAGAGCGAATCATGAAGAAGACAAACTTCCCCATATGAGAGATGACCTTCCTGCATTTCTTAGCAGAGATAAAGGAAATCGCACTAGGTGGGACTGCCTCGGGTATCCTGCACAATTTCCTGTTCAAAGTAATAATAACACTATGAGGCCTAGACTCATATATAGGATGACGTTTCCATAAATAAGGTTGGCCCAAAAGAACATCACAAACTTCGAGAGGAGAAACATCACACAATACCTCGTCTTTGAAGGGCTTGATGGCGTACGACAATCGACACTGTTGGCTGATGTGGAGATCGCTTCCTTGGCAGAGCCATCCAATGGTGTAGGGTTGTGGGTGTGGCATTCTTGGCAGGGCCAACTTCTTGACGACCTCTAATGAGATGAGGTTCTTCTGGCTACTACTATCAATGATGAAGTGCAACAAGGTGCCTTTTACCGACATCTATGAATGGAAGAGGCGGTCTCCTTCTTCTAGCTCGTTTGGTTCACCAGGCTGGAGCTTGGTGGTAGAAATGGTGGCATTGGGTTCTGCATCATGATCTGTCTTCCCCTTTTTGGTTTTGGCTCAGAGTCAGAATCTGCATCTGATTCAAAGGCTTTCACTTCGGCCACTAATGACTATTTTGAGCGACAATCAATAGTATTATGCCAAGGGGGCTCTTATGGAAGTCGAACCACTTCCTGGTATCTTTCTTTGTCTTTTCGGTGTCCTTCTTTGCTTGCATCTTGGATTGGTAGTCCTGATACTGTCTATCTTTTCTCTTTCCTTTGTTCTATGGGTTAGGGCCGCCCTTTCCTGGATTTTGTTGTGAGGGGTTCCCAGGCCCAAATTGCCACGTCTTTTATTTGAGCTTCTGCTCAATTTTGATGGCATATCGATAGGCCATGCCCAAGGATGAGATGTCTAGAAATTCCATTTTGATATGGATCTATCTATGCCGAGCACTGCAATACTTCAGCACCAGATGTCACTCTGAATCTTTGATACCCATCTTTGTGCGCAAGGTATGGAATATATTTGTGAAATCTGGCACTGCTTAGTCTCTTTCTTGCCGCAGTGTGGTCCATTTGTTATATGGGTCATCATAAATTCCGATAGGGTAGTATTGTTCCTTAATAGCATCCCTGAAGGATTCCCAGGTGGTCGTGACTGAAAATAATTAGGTTTCCTCTGTTTCCTTTTGCTCACAGAAAGTTTCCCACCAATCTTTGACATGGGGAACGAATTCGAGGAGTGAAAAAGTAATCTTTTATATATCTCTTTTTCAGTCTCATTAGACTACTTTACAAAAAAAGAACTGAGAGAGTTCTCTTTTGAGTGTTTTTCTAGACTCTATAATCATGAAAAACCTTCAAGTTTTCTATCTTTGGACCCGTAATGGATCAAACCACTCCTTCCTAAGGTTCGTTAAACATACTCCGAGGGAATCGTCCGAAGGATGAGCTTACATCAACAAGCATATGTTATCCTCCTTGAGCTTGCGTAAAAGTAAAGAGGTACTCGCCAGAAATGGTGGGGGAAAATTTGGGAAAGGGATGTGTTTTCGTATTCATATTATTGGCAGTAAGTGTCGCTCTTGAACATGACACCCCCTATTCGTTATCTGAAGCCAGTTTAGGAAATCCATTTGTCTTGCTACAATGTCATATCATGAGTTGTCTCTGAGTCAGTGCTGCCAAATCATTGGTCGTGTCATTCATATGTTCAAGAGAAGTTCATCTGAAACCTCTATTGAGTCGGCCATCTGTAGTTGTCCATTCTCTCTGTGTCGGACTTCCTTGTGTCCAGTTTCACCTACATCATACTCTATTTCACCTTCAAAATCTGTTACTCATTTCGTGTCATTGATGGGGGATACATCAAGGCCCTCCTGTGATGAGTTTTGTTCCATCGACTCCAACTCATTATCTGGAAACAAGACTTAGAAATTATTCGGTACCTTGGAACTTGCATGCCTTAATGACAAGTTTCCTCACTTTCGACAGTGGGTTTTCATCATTGACCCCTGATCGGGAGATTCTGTCGAATGTTCTACCTCAACTTATTTATTCACAATCGGTGGATTGTAGTAGTGTACCTTGGGAGTCATTGGCATTAATGGTGATTTCCCTCGCCCTTGTTAACGGTTTCATCAATGACCGGTAATCAAGTGGTTTCTACCATGTTTGACTTCGGCACATGTAATCACATGGTTAGATTTGTACTTTCAGGTGACGGGATTGAAGACCCTGGGTCTCATCTCTTTGATCTAGGCTGCGATGGAATATATATAATTTGTTGACACATAGATCCACTTTGTATGTCGCATAGCTATGTCGTCTTAATTTGAATATTCTTGCATAGATCCACAGTGTATTTTTGGTGGCTATGCGATATTTTGATGGCATGGATCCATGGTGTATGATTGGTAGCCATGACCTATGTTCATGATGTCATCCGTCTGTGATCTGAGTATGGGAATGCCTTCCTTAGAACTGGTATTATATTCTGCAGATGCTTGGTTGTTTGCAGGTTTTCGATTAGGTGAACTCTTGGTTTTCGACACACACGCGCAGTTTACAAAGTATTTTGGTTGTAACTGATTCTAGCCTCATACTTTGGGGGGCATTCTGTTACACATGATTTTGGTCATCTTGGTGATGTATTAACAATGGTGTATTTAGGCTCCCAACAAGGACTTTTTGCCTGAGAAAAGTGGATCTTGTCTCCTTCCAAAAACATATTTTCAAAGTAAGTTCACAGGATGCATATGGCATAGGGTGCGAGAATCCCTCATTCTCGTAGGCCACCTTCATTTAGGGTGTGAACTTCTCACAGTTTTCTCCATACATAGGGTGTGAACCTGTTTTCAAGCTTGGAAAAGAGAAGAGGTCTTGAGGGTTCTAGAAGGGAATCTTCTAGAAAATGAGTTGGCATTCGTATGGTTATCATTTTACTAACTTCTCAGATTTGATGGGATCATCCTCGTCCATGTAACCATCTATCATTCTCCTATATATTGAAAGGATTCTCATGGAAAAGGTTAAGCAAGATTAATTGAAGAATTGGTGAAGGAATTGTGTGAAGAACCCTACTTGGACAGAGGCTTGAAGGCTCTAGTTGGTCTATCAAGAGGAATTGGATCTTCTTCATGCAAGTACAAAGCAAGTGTGTGTGTTGGAACCAAGGGTCACTGAAAGGAATCTTGCGACATCAAGACGATCAAGTTGTATCTTCTACTTTCAATTAATATGATGTGGTGGCATGTCCCTTTCCCATAAAGTCACTCTTACTTTATTGTGTAATTCCTTGATCATATGCATAAGTTGACGTTGAATACATTTTGATATCTTCACTTTGGTTGGTTTGTTTTGTCTTGGTCTTGACCTCACGAGAGCACCGGAGTGAAGCGGGAGCAACAAAGACCTAATGAAGTGATACAAAGGTATGTCACTTATTCCTCCTTATTAGCAGATTCAATGATCACAACTTAGGGAAAGAGTCATGTCCTGTCCTGTTTTGTTCTAGATCCAGGTGGATCTAGGGAGATTTGTTAGTGTCCGCACCTATCAATTAGTCTGATAACAGGAACAAGCAAACTCTGAAGGAGATCAAGAGACTAAAATTATGGAAGAACCCCAGAAAGAATCAGAGATCATGTTACTGAAAATAAAAGAAACCCTAGATGATCATAAGGATGTTAGTTTGTCAGAGATCTTCAAAGAAAAGGAGAAAATTGAAGTAAGAACAGGAGACTTCGACATTGACTGTTCTCTGGATGAGGGAACATCAATGAACATTATGACAGAAAGCACTTGGGAAACCCTAGGGAGGCTTGCTCTGGTCCCTTCACTAGGAACCATCAGATTATTTAAAGGAAAAATGGTAACCCTATGTGGCAGAATTACCCAGATAACTATGAGTACCCATGGAACTTCAACAGAGGAAGAGTTCAAAGTCATTATATTTATTGAGGACCATGCCCCATTTCCATCTTTGTTAGGAAATATCTGGATTGAAAAAGACCAGATCCAGAGAAAAGAAGAAAAGGAAGCCCTATAACAAAAGAAGTAAGAACTCATGGAATTTATGACTAGAAGGATCGCCTACTTAATGGAGGAACAAGAGAACAGATCTCAGTTGTTAAACACCAGGAACCTGGATTTCGAAGCTATAAGAGCATTAAAGGAACCACAGAAGACCAAAATACCTAATCCATATGATGAAGGAGTATTGCCCTTGGATATGAAGAAAGAACCTAAGAAGTGTGAAGGGACTATGTCGAGAGAAGATAAGACTCAGAATGGAAAAATGATGAATGAGATTAAGCTCACTAGGAAAAAGGCTAGGAAGCTAAGTAAGAAGAGGGCAAAAATTGAAAAGTTACAGAAGACTCCAGAGGAAACTTCGCAGAAGGAACAATCACAAGAATTGAGCTTCGTCGAAATATCAAAACAACGACATCTGACACTTCACCATGGTGCAACAATATAGTCGTTGGACCAATATACCCATTCGACTTCCACCCCGAATGGGTCGAAAATAAATTATGGGTTCCCACTAGACCGTTGGACAACACTAGAATATATAGAATGGAGTTAATGAAGGCCCCATATTCGTTGCAAGCACATCGTTGCTAAGTTTCCCTACTTAGTCCGTCGCGCCACTCACCGAGAATACTTTTTGCTAAGTGAGAATTTGAGCCCAAAACTTGAGATTACTCCACCCTATGATTATTGCCTTGTTCTCATACTGTTCATCGTAGTCTCTGAATTCATTTTCACACCTGAACTAGTGGACCCAATATTGTATGTCGGACGAGCTCAGCGTTGTTGAGAAAGTAGTTGAAGAATTTTTGATTGACCTAATGGCTGAGAGAGTCATGTCAGAGAGAAGGATTTATGTAGGTGTGGCAGCATCATGAATAGGAGGAGTCCAAGCTTCTCCCTCCACTTCTCATGGAGCAGGAACTTCCAGAACCACGATCAAGACAAGAACAAAGCACATAGACGATATTGCAAATGCCAAGTTGATCCCACGCATTTTGTCGGTTTACATACCAACTTTGAGCTGCAAGATTAACTGTCACAGTGTACCCAGAGAATTTGAGTACACCTTGATCACGACGTATCTTCCGAAAAGGGTGCACGCAGTACATGTTGACTAGGATAAGCTCGCAACACTAAAATTTAATGATTTTAACCTTGGAGATCACAAAACCTACAGCATGTTAGCTCCGCATAAATACTTAACCAAGACCAAAGGAAGAAAACCTAAGATTGTCCCGCAGTCTTGGACCCAGAACCTCGTGCAATCCACACTGCTCAATGTAATGAAGATCCCTCACTTCGGTAGACACTAGGAAGTCAACGCATGTGTCAGGTTGGTATTGTCTTGCTACCACAACGAATATTTAAGGTTGGAACACCGCATCACTATGGATCCAACTCTGATCAATTGGATCATAGGACTTAGCATGCAAGGCCCTGACCCACAAGACTTTTACCTAAGCAAGACCTCAGACCGAGCACTAGCACAGTGGATAAAGGAAACTTATGGCGATGTAGAGAAGGGTACGCGAGGCTACAAAGTAGCCTCTATCCAGAGTGGCACAGTGAGCCTTGCATGTCATCTGATTGCGGGCAGGTTAGTTCGTAAGAACAGACCAACACAGGTGACTGGCTTCGTAGTTGACCTCGTAGGGAAGTGCGTCGAGGGACTACATATGAATTGGGCACAGTATCTTGTAAACCAGTTAGAGATGAATTGTAGAGGAGCAAAAGACCAAGGGTATGAGTTCCACTTTAGTTGGTTGCTCATACTCATCACTTTCATCGCTTGGGAACTTCCATAGGGAGCCACTTTTCCAGAGATCGAACCTTTCAAACCACTAGCTATGAAGTTTTGTACGTTGTGGTACTCCACTGACATGAACAAGCAGTGGTAGTCCAATGCTTTCTTTCACACCTACTTCAACCAATTGAAGAATGCAATTCAGTCTACACTACGAATCATCGTAACCGTACTTCATAGGTTTAGACCTTTGATGAAATTTAGCGTGGACCACCACTTCACCTATATTACAGTGCATGGTGATGAGCATAAACAACAACTCCAATCCTATTACAAGTTGAATGAAGATGACTTGGAGGATATCACTAAGGAATGGTAGGTGGACCTCCTTGTTGTAGTGGACCCCGCAGACATGTCTAATGAGGAAATCCCTGAAGCTATGCAGGATACACCTAGGCCAAGCAAGACTAAGAAGAATGACAAAGTTGAAGATGTCCCTAGCATGTCCATGAAGACTACTTCGATCTCACCTATGCAGGGAGGTGATGGTGACAAGCTAGGCAGTACAGAAGTTGAACAAAATAGAGGTGACGTTACTCAACCTAGACAGGAGGAGGATACCTCCATGAAAAGAAAGATGACACCACCAAAACCCTCCTCCTGAAAGAAATCTAAGGCCACCTGGACCACGCTTAAAACTACCCTTACCTTGGATGAATTTGACTTCTTAATTTCCATGTTGAATGATGTTTCACTAGAGCTCGCAGAAAAGAAAGAAGCAAAGCAGGAGGAGCTATTCAACCGAATCAAGAGCGAACTCAGAGAAGTGCTGCAGGCACTCTAGTCTAGCCAAGCAGTTTCTACAGTGTCCTTGATAAGAGGAACATCAGAAACAGGTGATGAGCCCACTCAATTACACCAGATCGTTGATCAAGTCGAAGATCACCTTCGACGAGCTCAAGAAGACACATCACAATTCACCTAGGATTTTATGCAAGCACAAAAAGAACTTCTAGAACAACATAATGAGGGAGAACAGGAAAATCTTACCTTGAAAGTGAAGTGGGATGAGGAAAAGGCACAGTTGCTAGCAGAGCAACTTGAAGTATAGGAAAGGGTTCACAAGGCACAAGGCACTACACTCTGTGGCAGTCATAGAAGTGAAGATGGAAGAGCGTCTCCCACAGCAGGTGACCCAACTGGAAGAAGTAATCCAATAACTCCAATAGTGCATCACAGATCTGGAGCTCTGCACCATTCCTGAGACCCCCCAAGAAATAAGATATCTAAGAGACGCCACTACTAGAAGCGTAGTAGGCCAATTAAAAACCTTTTCCTTAGAATGCAAGCAGTTGAGCGCTAGAAGCGCCCAAATTTATGAAACCCTCGCAGAGAATCCAGAATTTAAGACATTGGAGGCACATCTCCAAGCAACATGTAGACACACTATAGGAACAGATAAAGACTTTGACCCCAGTTGAAAGAATGAAGAGGTTCTCAGAACAACGCACAACCCAACAACAGGTACATACACTACAAATTAAAGTGATGGAAGTCTCCCAATGACTTCATCCAATCCAAGAAAAGGCATGCCAATTGTTTGTTGAACTTGAAAGCCAGGGAACTGAACTCAAACACGTTGTCATCACTGCATAACAACACTTGGAAGGATTGCTCAATGACACAGTGATCCAAGAATTTACTGAGCAAGAGGTTGTCGCATTGCAGCAGGTCGAAGTAGCTCGATCCAAGCTTAAGGCATTTGAGGTAGAATTGATTAGACCTGAGTGACTCGGGACGAGTCATAGGTGAGTGTTGGGGGCCTGTTGGTCCTTGAACAAGTTTTGAAGAATACTTGGTCATATTTGACCATTTTTGGGGCTACGACAGCTTGCCAAAGATGGAGCGCAATGCGAAGCGGGAATTAGGGAAGCAAGACCTATTTTTGGGTCCCTTTTAGGGTTTTGGGTTGATGTAAAGGGAAAGGGATGTCGGCCTGTGGGTTTACCCATGCTTAGGCCCATTTTGTAATCTATAAATAGCTACTTAGGCAATGTAAGTAGAGGAGAGTAGTACATCTATGTGATGTATAGCTAAAGGCTTAGTGCTAGTAACTGGATTTGTGTGATCAGATGTATATTGGAAGCGCTCTGTGCATGATTGTAAGGAGATTGAAAATCTAAGTGCAAGTTGTTGTAGTTTTGTGCTGAAGTGCAAGGAAGAAGGATCTAGCGAGCTGTGAAGATATTCCGTCCTATGCGAAGTAAGGGTCACTAAAGCTTTGTGTTGTAACCGCTTGACCAAGATAATATAAAGAAGAATACTTTATGGACGTAGCCCCAGAGTGGGGGTGAACCACAGTAACTGTGTGTATTGTGCTTTGTTCTTCAACCTAATGTGTTTATCGCCTTCTTGGTTAAGTGCTTACTGAAATTAAGTATATCTAGTTATGCTCTATGCTTATAATATATGAATGAATGTTAGATCTGATATATAATATGCTTAGTGCTTGATATGGTGAATCTAAGCTATATTTTTGTGGCTAAGTATTGAATCATATTTAGTATAAGTACTCACTGGGATGCTCTGTGCTATCTGCAAAGTACCATAAGGGTTAAATATTGATGAATGATCTATGCTAAGTGCCCTGTAAAAGATATAATCACAGATCAGTGTCCCAACTAAGGTTGCAGACATCTGAGTCCTGCAACCACTCCTTCCTCTACCTCGGGTGAGACTTCATCTACTTCGTAGGTGTTGCAGAAAGGGTCGGTAGTTAGTTTTTTGTTGGTGTGCTCTTGAGCGTTGAACCCTAGGTCTACCCCTATGCCAACACTCATTGAGCTTCAGAGCTTCTTGGGCCTTACCAATTTCTACCGCAGGTCGTGTTGGGATTCTCCCATATTGCATGGGACCTTAGCCCCTTGTAAATGTATATTGTAATTTCATTGTAAATCTGGATCGTTCATTATAAAGTCGCAGATCTAACGATAGAGATTATGTTAGGGTTTTTTTCCCTAGAAGGCAACCTTCTTTTATGAGGGAAATGTATTGCGGCTATGGTTGATGGCGAATGTTGTATTATGAGATAGGAGACTGTGAGAGAAAGAAGAGGAAGTTACAACGGGTTTGTTGTAGGTTGTATCCCTTCATATGCTGGATAATAATAAAGGAAGGACCTAGCAATTTCTCTGGTGGACATAGCCCACACTGGGTGAACCACATAAATCTGTGTCTATATTGTATTGTGTATCTTCTATGTTTTGTTTCCACATTTGTTTTATTTTGTTTCTCCACGGTCCTGCTTTTCTAACAACTCCCACTGCATGTGCAATATCTAGTCTTGTGCAAACCATTACATACATCAAGCTGCCAACTGATGATGAATAAAGGACCTTGGACATGTATTCTATCTCCTCCTGTGTCTTGGGACACATTTCCTTATTTAATTTGAAATGGCTGGCCAAAGGTGTACTAACTAGTTTTGAATTCTTCATTCTAAACTTCTCTAACACCTTCTCTGTGTACTCACTCTGAGACAATGTCAATTTGAAATTTTTTCTGTCTCTTGTTATTCTCATGCCAAGGATTTTCTTTGTAGCACCCAAATACTTCATCACAAATGGATTGGCTAATTTCTTCTTGAGCATATTTATATCCTGCATATTAGACCCTACAACAAGCATGTCATCTATGTTGGCATGTTTTCAGGTAGATGTTCTTGTCATTGATGGCAAGATCAGAGTATGCAGCGATGGAAAAACAAGGACAATGTAAGCTCAGAAAGGATAGTGCAGAGGTGCACGAAGAGTGCAAGAGTGTGCTTTTTTATTTGATGGCAAACAAGCAGGAAAATAAGATCAACAGTGCAGGGATAATTGCATGGAAAGATCAGAAGCGTAAACTCCATTTCGGAGTTTCGGATACCAGGTGTTAACTCCCAAAATGAAACCGTTCTTTCGGTTGAATTTTGTAGTGGATATCATGGCTATTGGTAGCGTCCTCAAGTTACTTTTGAGTTTTTATAGCTGAGAAAAATTTTAGATTTTGGTTTGACTTAGAAATAACTTGGAT